>AJFL01001746.1:0-28269 GCA_000467735.1 Rhytidhysteron rufulum CBS 306.38
GGGGGTGAGGGGGTGAGGGGTTGGACTGGGGGTTCAGGATTGGGGATTGATTGGAGGGGTTTGGGAGTTTTGGCAGGATTAGGGGTGGGGAGGTGTTTTGATGGAGAGGTGTTTAGTGATGGTATTTAGGTACTTTATCTTGATTTATTTGGAGTGTTCATTTTAACTTATAGGTCACGTGATTGAATTAGAAAGGGAGGAAACTATGGCATGTTTGATTTAATTTCAATGGTGTTAAAACCTATCAATAAAGACAATAAACGTAATTCATTTAGTCATGAAAGCATAGCCAAGTAGAAGTCCGTATCAGACTGTAGTGCATGCCAATACTATCCAGTTAACATTCAAAGGAAAGGGGAAATAAAAGCAAGAAAATTAAATGAAATAAACGAGGGTATATCACTCTTACGAAAGAAAAAATAAAACCTATTCGCTCCACGTATATTAGATTAATAACGTAATGATTCGCCACTCAAGCCTGAGATGAGTGTGATGTCACCGTATGGTGTGTCGTTAGAGCTATTGCTCTTCGCTCCAATTTTGGATAAGGATGGCCATGTCATCCTTGTGGATGCGTCCCAGGTCCTTTACCTTAACGTTGTGTTGGATCGAATAAACCATAGAGTAGTTGATTCGGGATGTCGGAGATAGAGAGATGTTTGCCTTGACAGGTACCATTCGGATAGGGTCCTTGACGATACCGGTTTCATTTTCGAGAAGAGAAGGTTGAGTCCCATATATGTGAATGACTCCATGGACGGCAGGATCCAGACCGGGTTTCGTAGTAGCCCTGCCCCCGTATGAGAATATGGGACTGGTAAATGTTAATCGCTGTACCATGAATCTTGCATCAGGTAGTAGATCCTACCAGACAGTACAGAACCCCTTCCTCTCTTTAACAACCACAAATCGACGTATTTGAGTGTAAACATGTTCACCGTAGATCACCCTGGAGACATTTTCCTGATCCCCAGGCTTAGCGGTCGCACCAAGTCCTTCACTGAAGAGGACTGAGAAAACCTGTAGGATCCATTAGAGATCAGCCGTTTTCTGGATGTTGAATATACCTTTCCACGCTTGAAGAATGCATCGCTTGGGAATTGAATTTTGTAACCTGCATGCCATTAATACATGGCCATCCTCAATGACTAGAACATGTATACTCGAATCCAATGTCTCATAGGTACCTGACGTTCCCGTGATAGCATCACTGGGTAATTCGGACAATGATGATGTCCCAGAGAATCGGTAGTTTTGTGGATTCGACGAGGTATGATAATCTGATGGGGTTAGGTATTTAGATGTTTGTATGTAGGTAATCAGTGCTCTTACTTGTGTGTTCGGGATAGACAGTAGGCTGATACGGGTACGATTGACTGATCGTCGGTAGTGGCGTTCTATTGGTAGTTAGTATGAAAATAAAGAAGTGAATAATAACCTGATGATATGAGTTAAGCCTCACTCTCTATATGAGGGAGCCCGGTTGAGACCTGACAGCCCACCCGAGGCTTTGTGCCGATTCTGATCCGATCCTCTTGACCCATGGTTAGACCTGTATAAATGTGGCTGCTGTCCAGGGTAAAGGAAATCTGGGTTATGTTGTCCTGGAGTTTGGCCTTCAGTCCGGTTGCTTGTGTTTTCTTGTCCATCTAATGAATGGGCGGTTAGATTCGATCGTGTGACATATAGTCTCATGTGTACATACATTGATAGTCTGAGGCGTATGATATGTTGTTGGGATTTATGGAGAGTGATCCGAAGCTTCTATTGAGATCAGAGCCACTGGCTTCAGGATACTGGTTCAGAAGGCCATGATGTAGGCTAGTATTACTCTGAGATGTAGGAGTAGCTGAAGGTTGCTGCGACTGTTGATAATTGTATGACGGCAAAGTCGAACTGGACGTGGGTTGAGGAATTGATGAAGAGTGAACCGAGTCACTTCTTAAATGCCAATCGTAGTTAGTGCTACTAGAAAAGGAACTGAGTATTATTTAAGATCCTACCTTGTCCGGCCCGACCAAACATACTTCATTGACCCTGATCAAATGAGCGTCGGGTAGGATATGGGTGAGCAGCGGTTGATCTCTTACCATCTGGTTGCGGTTCGGCGCGATAATACTGCTGGTGTTCGTCACTCCAAATCCAGTTGACGTTGTATGACATTTTGCATTAGACATGCTATATGCGGTTGTCCTGTGTTTGCCCAGTGTTGGTGCAGTCAGGGGTATTAATACTCATTTTGCAATATGGGTCTCGTGAATATTCGCAGTTGAGGCTCTGCGACATTCAGCCCAATCCAACAGCATTCAGCTCCATGCATCTAACCAAATGCATCATGGCCTTCGCTGCCGCACCTAAGCATGGCCTATCAGTAAGAGACGGCATGGTGGGGTGGATTCTTCCACATATGTCGGCTGCGGGGTAAAGATTGTCGACATCGGCATGGGTATAGGCACGAGCATGGAGGTGAGTGAGAGTGAGTGAGGAATGCAAGCAAGGTGGGAAGAGGGGAGTACTGCATTGCAATGCATGCAGGACAGGGGGCACACGGGCAAGCCAATCCCGTTTGCAATTTTAGCCGGGTGCAACTCGGGACGGCACCGACTGAACACACATCGCCTACCTGCTTCCCCCCTCCCCTACCCAGAGCCACACACGCACTTCACCATATGCAGCTCACCAGGCGGCCGGGTGCCTATCTCGGGTTATTGCCTCTTCTTACTCTCGGGACGACGGCATCCACTCGGCCCCATGTGGCATTCCGATGGAAAAGGATGGATACTTTACGATACAGGCTGACCATATCACGGCAGAAACGAGGCTACGACTTATGTGGGATTAGATTTGCCTTCTCTCTCGCGTTTAAAATGAATACTTCCTCTGGTCCATTCACTGTCTGACCACGGAGACAAACGGTCAATACGCGCCGGTTTCAGCATGTTTTGGACATCCGTGCCTCTACCAGGTCAATCAAATGCTGGGATTATGATGAAGGCCACGTCGGCCTAACTGTTCAAGCCTTAATACCTTCGTACACCTGGCAAATTCCTTAGCATGTTGTGTTGTGCAGACATGTGTCACCAAAGCGATATATCATTTCTTGTCTCTTCTATGGACCCGGCCGGTCATACCTTGTTTCCAAATTTGTCTCCTCAAATCTCTCCGAAAACCTACAAGCCGATAATCAGCTCTTTTAAGCCCTCAAATCCGCAGAACATGATTATTCCAGAGAATCACTCTATTCCGTTACCAGATTCCCCATCTGCAGCCTCGGACCAGCCCTATCTAGAATTCACATTTACCACTCCGAGTATGAGTTTCCTGGAAGATAGACCTCCTATCCAGGATTTCCCACCCAATTCCAATAACAGTAAAAACACGGAACATGTCCGAGATCTCCAAGAAGGCCTTCTTTCTGCTCGGGAAGATTTGTCGGTGCAAAGGCTGAGGTTGCGCAGGGAAAGGAAAGCCTTACGTACACTGCGGAACAAGGCCGGAGATGTCGAAGCGGCACTGATGAAAGAACTTCGGGGATTTTGTGGACAACAAGGCATCTTCTTTCCTCCAAAGCTCAAATCCTTGTTCGAACAGGTTGAAGCGGCACGAGACGAACTAGGCTTAAAAGACGACAACTATGATCAAGCAGAGACCTCATATGATAATCAAGAGTATCATTTTGGCGAGCAAGAGACTGATTTCTATCAAACAAACCATGACGAGCGTAGCTTTAACTATGATTACAACCAGTCAGGAGCTCCTTTCCACCCATCTGATTCTCTTCAGATGCTCTCTACACGTTATTCTCCAAATGAAGATCAGCCTAGAGATGCTTCGATTATAGAATATTTATCCGCCGTCGGCAAAGCAGACATGCTCATGGAACAACTCGACGAACTAAACCGCGAAAGAGCTGAACAACTGAACGATAAAGACTTTCGTACCCAATACAATATCTCAATTTCCACGGAAAACCAGCAATTCCTTGACCAAGTCGACAATATATACCAAGAGATACTCGAACAATACCTTGTTGCTGACCTTAAAGTCAAACAGCTTCGACAGAGACTCCTTGGAGGAACCGGCTCCATGTCACTCAAGCGACGCGCATCCGACTCGGTTTTGGGGTCCAGTAATGAGTTATCAAAACCTCGAGATGATATGAAGCAGTCATCTCGCAGTGAAAGTGCCTCTGGTTGTCCATACTTGCGGTACACGGATCGTATTAACGAGTGGTTGATTGACTCTTTGAGGACTTCATCCCTCAATAGAATCCATCAAAAGAATGACCTTCTTGACCGCCTCAATGGACAAGATATGGATGAAGAAACATGGTGGAATCTGCTACGAGACGTCTTAAAGGCAGACTCTAAAATTTCTACCACCTCCCACACCGATAGCCACGTCGAGTCAACCAACACTGCTATGGGTTACGCTTCCTATCAAGCACCCAGCGATCATACTATGGTAGCGCGAACAGCACCCCCTTTTACCTATTCTCTATCCAATGGAGAGAAGATTCAGGATCAAACCCACAGAGATTTGCAAACGCACCACAATCTGAGCCTCAGCGAAAATACCATGTCACGAAATACTCAATTTGTTCCAGCAGTCACTAACAGAATGGATGGGAACTCATTGAAGCCACCCGTTAGGAGTCTAAAAGTCCCGGATCCAAATGACAAAGAGAAGGCTTTGAAACGCCCACACTCCTCCAGTGCCTTGGGGAAATCATATCCTCGAGAACTCGAGCATGGTAGATTTACTCCTAGTGAAAATATTACCAACCAACCTAAGGCACTGTCTCTCCAGGGCCCTCGCAAATATGATCACCGATCTCAGAACTGAATGGGTATTAAGCCAACGCGATGAACCCAGCACACAATCCGTCTCGTCGTTTGCTATTATTACGTATGTTATCCTTCACGAAACCGAAGAAGGAGTATTCATGTCTCCCGAATATTCTGAAGGATTCCTTTTCCGGTGAACGCACACCTCTTTTCGGTCAATGTGAGACACCGCTAAGGTGAATGTATGAGTATTATACATTATGGTTCTATTATAAGATGGAGGATTTCCACCTCTTACACACTCTTAACTCTTATCTAACCTCACACTCGAAAGTACACGCGCACTTTGTACTCGAGGATGGTTGATGCATACATGCAGACGTACTTCTTCTCTTCTCAGAAAACTTGGGGACATTCCACGTTCTATACCCTGATTTGTTCTTTCATTGAATCTCATTTCTCTCCACCAATTCAATTTTACATTCAAAACTTGCTGCACTTCGGTTTGTGTCATTTTATTGCTAAAGATAACTGGACAGCAGGAAGCCTTGCTAAGCATACGATCAATCCAGTCAGCTCCAGCCACGTTGAAAACGCAAGTGCTTGACTAGCCGCTTCGACGTTTCTAAAACACCAATTTCAGGGCAATTTACACAGCCATGGTGCAATTCATCTTGCAGTGAGCTCTCGAGTTCTAAATCTTAAACGTCAGCAGCTGAACCTCAAATTCAGATCTATCGCATGAAACACTGAAGCGATTGGATACATCTCAAATTGACAGGATGACTTCCATGGAATGCAACCTGATCATTCTGGGTATGGCTGGCTCACACCAAAGCGCTTAGATCGTACACAAACCAGTCATCTGGACTCATTTAAACCAAAAGCTACCTGGCATGCACCCATGTACGAGTTTGAACAAGTAACACAATGTTACAGTCACCCGATAGACGATCTCGAGACTTGTAACCGTGCACTCTTCTCTCTCGCTTTGAATGGAATGTTTTGAATGTTCATTCATTTGCCTGCTTTCAAGGAGTGGTTATCTACCTATCACACGACTATCACTATCATCTCCGCTGGTGATCGAGGAGGATCTAAGGTTCCACGTTGAACGCCTGTCTCCGATATTACAGATCCGCCCGCATGAAGGAGCATAGCACAGCCCATATGGCTGCATATGTTGTCCCCAATATATTACCGCGATAGCTTCCGTTGTTCCACCTTGGCAAAGGAAATGGGATAGTGAAGCCGCACGGCATGGCTTGACTACCTCGTGATTCGATAACTGTCATGAGAGGTTATTCCCTTGTGAAAGCATGTTGAGCACTGCCTCAAGATCTCGTATCCAATCAAATAGCCTGGCGATCTGATACCGTGATTGTCAGTGATATGTCCTGACTTGCATACTCGATACATAGGCTTCTTCCCTATGGGGCATAATAAGCTTACGCATTGCTTGCTGTCTTCCTCTGACATGCAGTTCAATCTTGTCTTACTATGGTATCCCTTATACAGGAATGACACGAAGAAACCCGTTACCCACGAACATATCAACAAAAGCATCAACCAAGAGGACACCTCAGCCTTTCCAAACCCATACCACCATCCCAAGAATCCCAACCGAACAACTCAAACCACCAACTCCATAGAACACTCCGCCACAAAAAACCCCTCTCAGTCCCCACTTCCAGCAACCCAAATCCCCTTTTACAAATAAGCTGACACTCTCTCCTACCGCTTCCAAACCCCTCCAACACAGCCATCAGAAAGCAAAAAAGAAGGCGAATAAACACGGCACGATATGCCTTCTTAATTGAGCATACCCGAGGCGCTAGTCCAACCAATCAGAATGCAAACCCACCCTTCTTAACACCCTCAGCAATATATTGACAGAGCCTCATCTTCTGTCCTTCTGACCTGTTTTTCTGAGGTGGGATGGATGGTGCTGATGAAACGACTGGGTTGGGAGGTTGATGCATGGATAGGGGGTTTTAGGGATGGATGAGGGAGTTGGTTTGGAGTGAGGGTTTCATAGCAGTTCTATGCTTTGTCTGGATTAAAGCGGCAAGAGTTGAGGGTTCTTGGATAATGGTTGTTTAGATTTTGTTTCGTGGATATGAGGTATTAATCCTACCTAACAGCCTTCTTGCACCTTCCACCTCCCTTAACAATCTCATAGCCTCCATACTCAACCCCTAAATCCACCTTCCCAGGATATCTCCAAAAGAAAACTTACATACCTTCCGAAACGCCTTAACACACTCATCCTCCATCCCCCTTTTACACCTCACTAACATCCATCACGTTACAAACCTTCTTACCTCATCCCAAGCACGTGTCTCGGCCGACCAGATACTGGTCAGAAAAACGGCTGATCCACAATCTTCCTTTTCCCGCTTACATTCTGCCCTACTTTAGTTCCCGCGTCCTTGGTTGTATCCGATATGTTGGGGCCGAACTTCTTACCCCACTTCCCGCATGGTGGGCGGGGATGAAATAGACATGTTGGATACATGCAAGGCTGAGCATGTGATGGGCATGGGTGGTGATAAGGTTGTTTTATCTTTTATATGTGATAAATTTTGGTTTAATCGTGAAGGAGGTATGGAGGGTGTATTTTCCGGGTTTGATAGAGTGTGGATAGGAAGTGAGGTCAATAATGATGATTAACCCATATCCAGTATATCTCCAGAAACTCCCCTGCGGAAAACCTCACTCACGGCCTTTTCAAATTACCTAAGACCAAGGTCTAGTCCTTTCGAAGAAAAAGTGAGGGTGACCCGAGACCCTGCGTAGCCTGTTCATCCAATGATATATTACATGCTTGACACACCTTGCGTCCACGCTTTTTTCCTACTCGTTCTCAAACTTACCGAGTGCACAGGAAAATGAAATCCTAGGAAAGGCAGCCACTGGAATCGTATAGATTACTTAGTGTGATGGGATTGGGCGAGAGTGGGGTCCGTGCGGTGGGGGGTTGGTTATGGTTGGTTGATAGAATGATGTTTAGGCGGATTATTTAAAGGGAATTGATAACGCGAATGGGTGGGTAGTGGCCGCGATGAGGCTGAAAATTGGGCGGGTTGATTGGTAGGTTGGACAGTATACGCTAAGTATGAGAGGAGTCTTTAGAAGAGAGTTAAAGCCACGCTAATAGGTTATTGGAAATGCTTCTGTGGAATGAGGAGCTGAAAAATGTGGCTGATAGGAATGAAACATGTCAAGATTCATTTTACGCCTCAGTGTCTAAACAAATAGGAGAAAGCAACATGGAGAGGCGGAAGCGTACACCATAAGGAAATTACACACGTATAGGAACCAGAGCTGAAAAGAAAGCCTTTAGAGCGGCGAGTGGTCGCCTGATCGCGGCGTGTGGTCATATTGGTAGGTCCCCGTAACTCGCACTCCGATGCGCACGTTTCTGGACCCGTTCCGAAACCGTGGCTAGGAATTGAGACCGCAATGCTAAGGACCCAGGCGCAGGCCCGAAACTCCATTGCGGCATGTCAGCCAGTGCCTCGTGAATGTCTCTCCTGCTCATAAGCGAGGTTCTCCTTGGGTCTAAGGTCCTAAGTTCCCGTTCCTGTTCTGCCCGAGATGAGGCTTCGTCGTAAGCGGGATTGCCCTGGAAATGTTCCTGTAGATCGAGTTCGGCATTTGTATCTGTAGGTGGAGCTACTGCCGGGTCATTCAGCCAGTTCTTGACGCGCTTGCGGGTGCTCATGAAGTTGCCGATTATGCTTCCCGTAGAAGATCGATTGTGAGGTTTTACGCCGGGCAAGTTCGGAAGTTCGAAATTGGGGTATTTTTCGACATCAAGGGTTGCGGAGAATGTCTCTGTATTGGTATCGCTTGAATCTTGAGGCTCATCGTCATCTTCGAATGGTATACCCTTGCGATTGCATTGATCTTTGAGATGATCCACATCTTCCTGTGCTTGCTCAATTTCCTTCTCAATCGAAGACCTCTCTGCTTTCCGAATTTCGAAGAATTCTTTATCTGGCTGCATGTCCCCCTGACCAATTGCGCGAAGTCGGTCTCGTTCATCCAGTTCTTCGTGAAGATCGAAGTCGAAGTTGTTAAGATTTTCTTTGAAGATTCTGAGGTCGCCCATCTTATCATAAAGCTCTTGTAGAAGTAGTTCATGCTCATTTTGAGACTGCCCTTCACTAGGTTGAACGGCTAGGCTCTCTGGAGCAAGTGAAAATGCGTGTGAAGAATCATCCCTCCTCATCTCGTGATCAAGCGCCGTGTATAACTCTTCTTCTTTCTTTCCGAACCGATACTCCATGTCCGATAGGTGATCCTCCGCTGATTTTGCTCTTTCTTCATGAATTTGAAGCTCAGTTGCGGAAGTGTTGATTTTGTGACTGAGGTGTTTTAGTTCATCAGCGGCTTGAGGAATAGTTCCTTGATCCATGGCTGTTGTCAGGACTCTCATAAAAGTGTCTTGTATGGCTTGAAAATCCAAGCGTTGTTGTGCACAACGTGTTCGCTCCCGGTTGACATCGATACGAGAAGTGAGGACTTCATTTCTGAAGGGCATCAATCTTCGTTGGCCGGACATCCATATAGATATTTGAGAAATTCCGTCGTCCATATCTTGCTTAGGTTCGAATTTTGAATTGAAACTAACATGCTGGGTTCGTCTGGCTGTCTGTTTTAAAGAGTTATCAAGGGAGAGGACTGGCCCAGGGGGTGGGTTATTGGCGAAATTCGGCACTGAGCTCATTGATGGGATGTTACCGTGAGGCTGTCGAAGCGTAGGCGTGTTCAATATTTCACCAGCATGTCTAAATGATGAGGCGAGTTCAGCTTGCTGTCTGGGTCCTGGGTTTGGCTGACTAGAAAGAAGTTATACTGCGATTCGTGGTTGTTTGCGTAGTTCGCGTGACCGGGGAATATAATAGGAAAATCAAGGGATAATCTCACTGGATATGCGTTGTGTCCGGAAGGTCGACCGGGCGAGTATTGCCTGCAGTGAGGTGATACGCAGCCTGATCCATAATTAGTCGTGCCTATGCTTTGAAATGCAAATCTTAGGCTCCCATATTCGCCCGTTCGAGCAGTAAATAGAATTAATGAATGCAAGGACGAATAGAAAGTCAATATGGCAATGGAAGGATGTTTGCATCTGGTGGATGAAAGTCAGAGGAAGTTGCGCACAACGCAAAATATTCTAGTGTGCGTTCATGCACCCGGAAAGTAGGACACCTCTTATCGCATTTTAGGCGACTCCAGATGTGCTTACCATGAACCACCCCAAGCCACAAGAAAATCGATGACTGGCTGCACCAGGCCATGAGGGGTATGTTAGCGGCATATATCTGCTGCAGAGCACCATTTGCTCCAGTACGGGACCATCATATAGAGCTGATGCCGCAGCGGGGATGCCTTCTCCCTACAGCTCTTTCATACCGGTGTTCGCCCCACCCGCTTCACTATGCCTCAGCCTGATTTCGACGCCTGGACTTGGGATCCAACGCGAAATGAATACTACTACCATAGCAAAGCAGAGAACTGCTACATATACTCTTCTGGCAAGCGCATTCCCCTTCGAGCAGAGCCGGGGACGGACAGTACCGACTCAAATCTGTAAGCATATCCTTGATTTCTTGAAGCTAAGACGTAAAATAGCTGCTGATTAGGCATATTTGCATGTAGAAACTCCGATTCTGTATACCAGCCTCGTTCAGTGCCGGTGTCCTCAAATCCCCTGGCGGTGACAAATCCTCCGCAAGGCTCCCCTGTGGTAGCCGTGGAAGATATCACAACAGGTGTCCGGGAATTACAAACTGTAGATGGCAACGAGGCATCAACTGCACCTAATACAGTAAGCGCCAATCCTTGGGGCGCCTCTTCGACGAATGCGCATCCAAACTACACATTAAAGTCGCAGAAGCAGCCCACTGCAGAATCGGAAGCGGAGGACCAGAGACGATTGAGGTACACGGATAGAAGAGTAGACAGTGGGCCAAGCACAGCTATCACCCAGACGGAACTCTTGACAGAGAAGTCAACAATCACGGCTCATAAAAGGATCCGCGCGACTTTTGGTAATGAAGAAAGATTGGATCCAAGTAAGTCGTCAAGCTCCGTATGACCGCATAGAATGAGTGGCTCATAGGCAATAGACTTCGCCGTTAGATGGCCCGGCAATAAATTTTTCAAGGTCGGGAAAGTATGCTGAAGATGATCAGGTAGTTGAAATTCGTTTTCTGACATGAACAATTAGATTTTTAAGGTCCTGTGGCCCGAGCTAGCTGGAGATGTTAGCAATAACATTACTATTGCGACAGATCAAAGATTCAAAGAACCAATGTTCGTAAAAATAAGATGGTTTGTCGTAGTACGAGAAGGCAAGGACTGTAGCTCATGCCTGTAAGTATATAAACGAGCTATGGTGTCGAATTGTCGAATCCTGAGCTAATGATGTGGAGACCTATCCAAACATTTAGCAGGAGAGGGGTCCCGGAAGGCAAGGTAAAAAGTCATCATACAATCATACATACCGGTGCAATTGCTCCACAGCCATTGTCATCAGAGTTGCCTCGTGGGGCATGGGAGTCGCCCATGGGAAATCCGATTCGAGTGATTGCCCATAAACCGTATGATAAGCTGGATCCGTTGTCTCGATTGAATTTTGTGAAAATATACACCGTAGAGCACAATGTCAAGGTTTACGACTTTGGACAGGTAGATCCTAGCTACGAATGGTCATTAGTTTCGCAGTTCAATGCGCATTGGGGCATCAGCAGCGACCGGTGGCCTCCATCGACAACGGCGCAAACTCAACAAACCCCTCCCTCTTTCGGTAACACCGCGCATAATTACCAGATTCCTCGAGGTTCGAGTATTCAATATGGCAGCGCGAGCACAGGTGCAAGTTATTATGGCAAAGTGCAATATGCAACAGTTCCATCGATGGTCCCATCAACGATGCCTGCACCAGGAATCAATCCACCAGGTGCAACTTACTATCAATCACAAGCCACCAATACGGAGCCTGCAAAACATAGTTGGACTAGTGATAGAGGAGAGAAATATGGACAAGAAGACGATGGCCAAGAGGATTCCGGTGATGAAACCGAGACGCCACAGCGAGCTGACCTTGCGGCGGACTACCAATCAAGTACTGCGGGCCATACTAGTGGAACTTCTAGTACTCGAAGAACGCACCGTGGAAAGGAGAAGAAGAAGAAAACAAATAATTTTTTCAGGTAGTATACGCCGAGCTGAGGGTTTTGAATACGTCGGTTTTGCTGCACCAGCCTCTCGCTTCTGCGATGATGAGCGGTGCAACGTCGTTAAGTGTCATAAGTAGATTTAAAGAGTGAACGCCTTAATATTGATGATCAATGTCCAAAAATTTATGCTGATCTGATATATCAGATGGATGGATGATGATGAAATAATGTTGGCGGTGGAAAAGGTTTAGGACGGAAGTTGTGCAAGGTAGATTTTGCTAAATTTTAGCGTCCTTGAGCGTCCTTTAGCGTCCTTTAGCGTCCCTAGGATCACAACCCACAGTACTCTATAGCAGGATTAGAAATGCCTATTTATTTATATGATCAATGTAAAATACATATTTAATTACCCACATCTATCATAATTCACCAATATCATACTGACCTTCTAGCTAGGTAGTGTATATCAACTCAGATCTTCCTCTGGCTTCATGGACTTTTTCCATACAGAATGATGGAAGTTCTATTAGACTATGTATGATTACTTCCTGTTTTGTTTTGAACGAAGAATCTTCCAGCCATACCTTGCGTAAATTTTGTTTGCTTTGGCTGGGCTTTGTCGTCGAAGATTCTTTTGGCTATCGTTAGCCTCATCAGACCTTTATCCTCTGCCGTTATCTCATGGATTTTCTGAGTTTTGAATGACCTATGATTGGTATTGACAACTGTAGAGAGCATGCTAAACAATCCTTCATTTGCGTTGTTTGCCGATCCTTCAGCGATTTTTCCTTCTTCGGCGACCTGAACTACTACCTGAGCCACTACCTAGACCTTTCGGTGCTATATTTTCCCTTGGAAGTTCATATACGTTAGGGATGGACACTAAAGCGATATCTAAAAGATGATCTGCAATATGTTTTTGAATGTCCTCGATAGTGTGATGAAGAGCTTCCCATGAACAGAAAGGACAGCTTGTAAATTCTCCCCCTGTGCTTAGCCTTTTCCCATGTTTTGCCAGGGTGCGTATTTGAGTTGAGGATATCGATGGCCCGTGATTAGCCTTGAGATGATACTCCAAATCCTGCTTCTTTGTAAACGTAGGAGCATCTTCGGGAACTTCCTTATGCAGTAGACACACCCATGTCAGTTCATGATTGAGCTTCATGTGATCTCTCCAATCTTTAACCGATGCAAATATTTGCGGCGGGTCAAGGCACTGGGCGTATAGACACATATATGGCAGAAGGTCTTCAGCTACGTGACCCTTCCACAAGGACCTATCTGAGAAATATTCAGGAGGGAGTGGCCAGAAACAATAGGGACATTCTTGTTTTTGAGTTTCGGATATGAGCTTGGGGGCCTTTGGTATTTTACTAACACTCCATTTTGGATTATGGAGACGCAATTGATCAGCCTGATCAGGGCTCTCTTGGGATTTATTTCCGAATGCCACCTCGAGAAATCTCTGCCGACGTGTGGTTGCGAGCTCTTCCAATGCATTTGAAATTGTGCCGGATAATTTCGGATATGTTGTCGCAATCCAGATTGAAAACGATTTCTTGAATTTTGGTCTGTCCTTTGACAACCAAATACCTTCTCCCTCGGAAAGACTTGGATTATCTGTATGAAGCATCCCAGGAGCATACAGAAAGTTTGCATTTCTTAGTGCTGAGGAGAGGGCATGGAGCCGACCGATTGTCTTCCTCATCGTTTCGAGCTGGGTTATTCGGAAGACAGATATATCATTAATGACGTTGTCCTCGTGGGGCGAATCTTCCTTGATCTTTGAATCTTTCGAATTAGATTCTTCATTCGGAGTGCCCAATTCATAAGCAGCTTTCGTAGAATAAGAATTATCGACATGAATAGTTTCAACTTTCAGTTATAAAGCTTAATATTAGCATTTTTGCTATACTTTGAGTGTCAATAGAATAACGTACCACGTAGTATATGGGTTCCCAGAACGTCCAGCAAATCTAGTATGAGTTCAGTAGACAGCGGGTTGCCTCTACAGACATAGTCAATGCTGCACACATTATCGAGCAATACTCCGTTGTTCAAGGTCCACATCTTGAACTCGGTCAACACTTCTTGTGCCTTATTGTGACTAGGACCTTGAAAATCTTCAGCAAGCCTGTTGAGTTGGTCTAAAGTCCTTCGAGCATGACAGAGAATGGTGGGCTCAGGTCGTCCAAGTGTGAGCCTATTTTTTGGTGAATCCAAGTCACTACCCGTCCAATTTCTATGTAGTTGAGATTTGATTAAGGTCTTTTGGTCGTCATTATTAGACCCTATAAGGGGTTTGATAGGGGTTATAGGAGTTTGGTGCGAGAAACTGCTTATATAAGGTCTGGTATTGGTAGCATACCCTTCGTCTATATTATGTTCGCTATCTGCGGATGTATGTTGTTGAGTAAGTGGACTTGAATAGAATGGTGAGGGATTTTGAATGGCAATAGAAGCAGCCTCATTCGTATATTTGGGAATATCATAGGGAGAGGTTACGGAAGGCTGTGCGTAGGGCACGCTATACTGTCGTTGATAACGCGGTTGGGGGGAGATAGAGTAGTATGGTCCAACTGGATGACTACTATGTTGTCCGGAATTATACTGCTGAGTTTCATTGTGGGGTGTATAGGTTTGTTGATATGAATCGGTGCTTTGCCCCGGAATGATTCCATGTGTATGTCTTTGGAGAAGTGTGGGAATGATTTGTCCTAGAGCGCCGGGCACATGATATTCTCGACTTCGCCTGGTGGTAATTGTACTTGGATCGGGCATGTTGATATTCCAAGAGGAATTGAACTGGGATACCAATAGCCATTCATAGTCAGCATCCACTTGCCCAAAGTCATATACCTTCACATTATGCTCTACTGTGTATATCTTATGAAAGTTAACTCTTGAACGTGTGTCAAGTTTGTCATACTTTCGGTGCGGTATGACGCGTATTGGTTTACCCAAAGGTGATTCTAGACCTTGAGTTTGTTCACTTTGAAGCGGATCTGGCACTGTTTTGCCAGTGAATATAATGGCATGGTCGCTTTTCTTTTTGGTTTGGGTTACTCCCCTTCCTCCATATGTCTGAATGGGTCTAAATTCATCAGTCAATATTGGATCTATTACAGGAACAGATGGGGGGACTTACAGACAAGAGCAGCAATCATACCCTTCCTTTATCACCACGAACCATCTTATCTTTGCAAAAAGTGATTCTCCATAGACTTCGGCTGTCGTGAATACAGTATTTCCATTAGCACGATCTCCCGCCAATTCAGGCCAAAGCACTCTGAAAACCTTTTTCTTTCAGTCAGAGACATAGATAAGCTGGATTATTTGAGAGTATTAGCGTACCTTTCCAAGCTTAAAAAACGCTCTTCCAGGTCTCCGGACATGAAACTCTGCAAAGTCAATCAGCTCAAGGTTGTCTACTCTTCGAACGCGAAATCGCTTTTCGGTATCTATCGAAGGATACTTACGGCTATTCAACGGCTCATAATCTCCTGGAGTACCTCTGAGCTTTTTATGTGCTTCCACCTTATACTGAAGCAAACCTGGCTCAGTGATCTCATCTTTTGGTTCTGAAATTACATTCCTTGATATCGGGGGATCTGATATCTGAGGCTGTGGTGGAATGCTTTGAGAGTTCTGTGTGAGTCGATCGCTGGAATATGCCGTATTAGAAGCCTTGCGCGCTGCTGGGCTCAATGCGCGCGGTATTTTGTCCCCTTCTATCGCTTTTCGGATAATTTTGTTTGCCGATGAAATATTTGGCTCTGCACATCCTTCGGGATCATCTTGAAGTGAAAGGCCGGTGAGCTGGTCGCTGAGCTGAGAACTCGGGTTCAGCACATCTCCAATGGATGGATGCTGAGGAACTGCATATGGATGGGGATTGGCAGGCGGTGGTGTCCTGAAAGCGAACTATTACACTTCTGAAGCAAACAGCGTATAAACCATGTGCTTACGTCGGGGTAGGAGGTCTTTCTGTATTGCCAAGGTAAAGCACGGCCCCTGACTGGAAGTAATAGGAATTCGTCGATTTAATGTAATAATAATATTCCCTTCGCAAAGGATCCCATATCCATTCTGATTTTGGCTCATCGCCCATGATTACCAGATGCCATGGGCGACAAACCGGTGGGACGAACGCGGCATTAAGTATTTAGCTCAATTCAACCGGTGAAGAGTAGTGCGGCTCTCTTGCATATAGTGGAACTAATTTCATGCTCCATCGGGAGTAATTCATATAATAAATGGTGCCAACAGTGGGGAGTGGAGGGGGCCACTATCCTCATCGGTGTCTTACTTGAGGGGTTGCCAGCCAAGAAGAATGTGCGACTGGGATAGCCAGACCACGAAGATTGCCAGGGACTGAGAGGCGGCCACCTTATCTATCACTCAATCACCAATGACTGGAGTTCGAGGGATGGCCCACACGCCCCAACGCCGCATAATATCGCTTACTGCAATATCGTATTGTGATACTGCTGTACTACATCGGTGAGTCCGCTTACGCCTTACCCCACCCTTCGGAGAACCTAGGCTCGGTGATAGACCGGCCCCCAAATTTGGTAAGGCGAAGAAATCCTTTATAATTCAAACGTGTTGGTGTCTTAATTGACTTGTTATTCACTTATCGTTCTTATCTTTTGCCGGAAGACATACAGCTTTAGTCCCGAATCCAGCACCTTCCCAATCAACAGAAGAAACTATCAGAGATAGAAGTGGGGAGGTGCCCACCATAAAGGAACTATAAATTGATCAAGGCGATATTATTCAAACTCGAAGCCCCGCGCAAATCTAAACCATACAGTTCTAGTCACACATGGCGTCGTCCTACAATCAGCTTGCATCCTTGAGAGCCACCGTGCTTACCATGCGAATCGAGGTTAAGAAAAGGAGGTCCCTATTCCGAAAACAACGAAATACTTGTCATGGTATTATAGGAGAGGCGGTCTGCGTATTGAATCACGCTGCAAACCCTAACAGCTCGGAAATGCAAGAGCGATTGCAGCATCTGATCATGCAAAACCAGGTGGCGCTCGATGATCTTACCCTCTACGCAGACCAAACGGAAGAAACAGAAGATCAACTCTCTAATATCGAGTATCAGATGGGAAAAATAGAGTCAGAAGTCTACTCTACTCCCAGTCTGGAGAAGGCACACTCTTTCGAAAGTGGGACAGGGGATGCGGACGAACAGCATTCCGTTGATACTGACCATGAGCGCTCTACAAATTCAGTTCTCAATCAACTCTACGATAAGGTGGGAGACCTTAAGATTTTGCAGGCTCGACTCCACGACTTTGAGTACGAGCTACTAAAGGAGATTCGGGCTCGGAATAGTTTGAGAGACGGGCAACAAAACCTATTGGATACTGAGGCAGAGTTCCTCGAATGCCGCAGAAGCCAACGAATACAACTCGAAGAAGAGCTTTCACAAATTCGACATGATGTTGGTAGACTAAAGGAAGCATGCATCGATCAAGGCATAGAGTTCGATGACTTTGAAGACATCGACGACCTGATCACGACCCTAAGACATACGAATGCTATACCAACAGTGACACCCCATCACATGGTTTTCGCAGCAAAGGATCACACAAACGAAAGCCCCATTGACCGTTTTGAGAGATCTCAAAAACTCATTACGAATTGGATTGAACAATCATCTTTTAGTGTGATACCGACTGATGCACAAGACATCGTGGGTGAACGCCATAACAAAATACAACATGCCGAATCCACCTGGATCGAGCTTGGTTTGTCTCCAGATGCTATCAGCTCCTTTGATCGCACTGAATGCCCGATGGTCTCTTCTCGCTCAAATTGGACTAACAACCCAAGTTCTACAAAATATTGTAGAAATATATTTCGGCGGTTAAGCAGTCCTACGTTGCCTTCAGAGAGAATTAGAACCTAGATATTTGACTTTCTGCAAAATAGTTGTATCATAAATACAAGACCTCTACCGCTGCTTCGTTATCTCTAGACTTAGCGATGATGAATGTGAACTCACAACGCCGGCGGGTGACACTTTTCCTAGGCTGAATTCGTACAATTTCCAAGGGGGGCCAGGTGCATTGGAAAGTAGACAATACTATATCACGTTAGTAGCCATATATAAGGATATCCTGCTCATAGCTCTTATTTCTTCGATATTACAATTAAGTCGGATACTAAAAAACACCATGAATGCTAAAAGAGCGAGTTCAAACGAAAACAAGTATGTGGGTTGAGCACTACTCGTTTCAATGATGCATATTCTTGCCCACACAAGATGAAAGGCCTAACTATAAGTAAACTAACTTCGATAATCGTTACATGGATAAACGATAGTCTTCATATGCCTCCTTTCTGCTTTAATAATATAAATTTTGGTAGAAGAGCACTGGCAAACTTTGAAGAGCCGGCGACTGTAGGCAATGAGCATTGGACATTTGGGACAAAAGCTGAAGCACAACACGTAAGGCTATTACCATTAATCGGCTTATTACTGAATTTAGTCTTTGGGGTCTTTCATATTTATCAGCAACTTAGTCATAACCACCTTCAGCCTAGCCGACCCATTTAATCTCAATAACCTCACATTTTCATCGGTTTATTGACAAGTTGCCAGCTCTATTTGTCGTGGAAATATGGATAATGCAAGACAAAACTTACACCTTTTATCTGCTGTTCTACATTCATTTGTACAAGGAGCACGGGAGGCCTTCGACAGCAGTACACCAGGCTCACCTTCCCACTCCTTCTTTCGTGAACTACGAGTCGGTCTGTACACACTGGGCTGGCATTTATCCATAGTTCGCAATCGTTTCGATACGCCGACTATTCCTCCCGATGAGGATGAAATATTTTGTCGAGACATTTCACGAGCATTGTTGAGGTCTCTGGAAGCTTCGCTCCCGAGGCTGAACGAGCATTATGGCTCGGTTGCGACGTCGGAACACTCATATCCGCAACTGGAGTATATTCGAAGTCGCAATTTTCTATCGATAACTCCCTTTGGCGGCAAGAAAAATGCACATGGTGTGGCAACATTAGAGCTCATAGATTCCTCCAATTTAAAGCTTGAGCGCTTAGCACACCTAAGCAAACTCACGCCACTGCGAGAGATGGAGGCCATTCAGGAGCCGTCTTGGGAGGTTCGAAAATTCACGCAAGCACTTGCGACTTTCAAGAAGCCATTATCAGACTGCAGCTGCTCAACAGCGCACTATTGCCTACCTTTCCTAGCTACACATAGAGATTACGAGGCGACGAACTCCCAGATGGAATTCAAAACGCTTGTTCGAGCCGCGGATGAACCAAAGGACTCATGGAGAGAGTGTAAAGTGCTCGTAGTACTTGATGAGCCCTGTGGCCAACCATCTGAAACAGGGCAATCACTACCCAATCGACGCCAAAGCCGCCTAATAGAGAGCATATGCCGTAAAGTTAGAGACACAAATCCGAAGGTTTGTCTCAACATACGATTGGAAAAATTAAATCTATATCTCGCAAACCCAGTAGCTTCAAAGATTTTTGGCCCCCTGGATACGTCTCCACGCTGTAATCTATATGATCTGATCGAAACAGACGAGATCATAAGCCCCAAGACCCGCATTATTCTTGCAGTACTTATTGCTTACTCGGTCCTCTACTACACTGGAACGCCTTGGTTACCCCCAGGCTGGGATGGTTCATTCTTCCGTATGTTGGCATCGAAACATGGACTTCCCACATGGCGACGACCGCTACTTGCTCCTAGATTCGATATCGAAGGATACGAGCCGGAGAAAATACCCCAAGGGGATATCCATGGAGACGTCAACCGTCTTCAGCTGGGGGTAATTCTACTGGAATTATTTCTTACACGCCGTTTGGAAGAGTACAGAGAACAAGACGACATCGGATCCCCAGGGCAAATCACTACTGACACAGCCTTTTTCACGGCGTCTCGTATTCATGATGATGATGATCAATGGGGTACTTCTTACAACTATCGATCTGCAGTTGCGGCATGTCTGGAACTGGCCCTTGATGTTGATAAAAAGTCCCCCAATGAGCCTGATTACTGTGCCTATATATACACCGAAATCATCCGGCCACTTGAAAAAGAGCTAGCTGCGATTTGTGATATAGAGATAGGAAAGCTTGATGAGTTTCTTTGGAAACATAATTTCGGAGTGAGCATGAGTGGCAAACACCATGCCACTTCCTCCAAGCGTGACTGCGAGCAATCTAATAAAGTTGAGGACACTATAGACGATCAAATTCGGTTCACACACGTCCGTTCGATACCGCAAGCCCCTACTAAAGGTTTTGAACTTTTCGACGATATACCCTCACTGGAATCGTAAGCACTAACCCAAATCATCCAAGATTTTGTGGCACTGATTTTGGTATAGGTCAAATCGCGCAAACAGAAATCGCGCAGATGAGTGGTTCAGATATCTCGATCATGTCCACGGTAAAATAGAGTCAATTTCCAAGTTCAGAGAGCCAAAAGTTCGTATCCGAATTGGCATTCTAGACACGGGGATTGACATCAATCAGCCCTTCATTAACCACAATCGTGGTAGGATCAAGTACCAAACCTATGTTCCAGGTGATTATAGCGAGGCACACGACGAAGATGGCCATGGCACACACACGGCTGGAATTCTATTGAAAGTGGCGCCAAATGCGGAAATATTCATGGCACGAATCACGAAAGATCGAACACTTAACGATCCAACGTCCATCGAAAATGTGAGTAATTGTATGATGGTTAAGTGATACACAAGCTAAATTTCTTGGAATCCCTATAGGCTATTCGGTATGTCGCACACGAGTGGGAAGCAGATATTATTTGTATGCCTTTTGGTTTTCCCTGTTTAACTCAAGATCTAGAAGGCATTAAAAGAGAGATACAAAAAGCCCATTTTGAGAGGGGCGTAGTATTATTTGCCTCTGCGTCCAACAATGGTGGTCTCAAAGGGATTGCGTTCCCAGCAAACATGCCAGAGATGATTTGTATCAGCTCTGCAGATGGCCATGGAAACAGATCATCGTTTAGTCCTTCCCCTGTTGGGGCAAGGCCCTTGAGCGCGCTCGGGGAAGCTGTAGAATCAACTTGGCCCAAGGGTGGGGTTGTACGGAAGAGTGGTACGTCCTTTGCGGCGCCAATTGCGGCAGGTATTGCTGGGTTTACCATGGAGTACATCAATTCGCGAAGAACAAACATGACGCATTCTGAGCGGTATATTTTTGAAAGGATAAGAAGCAGAAAGGGAATGATGGCTGTCATGAGAAATTTACTCTCTGTGGAGCGAGATGGGTACCAATTCCTCCATCCCTGGGCTCTATTCGAGAAGAACGCAGAGATGATTGATTGTCTTTTGCTCAATGAGTTGGATAACCATTAGTTACGACCTTTGACCATTATTTGTCTACTCAATATGATATATGTTAATCAATTCCTGACGTGGAAGTTACCAGTGGAGCTCATACTGCTTTTGTTACTACCTTACACTCCTGCGCGTCAACTTCGTCCAGGGTATCATACAACACGATGCCATCTAGTTCCTCGATAACCTTGTTTTCTTCGCCACTGCACTCTATGGTGAATTCACTCAACTCTTGCCCTATGCTATACTCGAACATTGCTCCCTTCTCAAAACCTTCCACCTTCAGCCCGGTTTCCTTGATCTTAATACGGCTGAGTTGATAAGCGAACACCAAAGGACCATCACACCGCCAACCAATATCCTCTTCCTTGAGTTTCGTATGCTCCAACTTCGGACCAACAGTGACGGGAATCCCAGATGTTGTTCCGTCAAACCCAAGTTTTCCCATAGCTCCACGTCCTTTAGAGTTGGTGGTCGACACGCTCGCGTTTTCAACAATCTTTCTGCCAGATACAATGTACAATGGAGTACGCCGTGGCATCATTTTGAGGAATGCACGGATAACTTCAGCCTTCACGGATCTTTTTACAAAATCAGGAGAAGGTGTGAACCATTGTGTTTCCATCTTTCCAAACGAAAAGGTTCGATTGTAAGACTTCGTGAGTCCAAGGCTGAGATCACCACCTAGTCCGGTCATCTGTAGGAACTGCACCCAAACGCCTATGGTGTTCATTTTTGTTGTACTCAGAGTAGCGGAATAGTCTTTCATTATCGAGTTTTGGATTGGCGTATCAATCTCTGGCATAGAGGAAGTGAGCGGTTTATGGGGAGCGAATGGATCGGCTATGATTGCTCCTAATTGAATGGCAGGCTCTGGAATATCCCAGTTAGGGACAAGAAAGTACGTTTTCCTTTGATTTGCCATAATGGAGAGGCATGAAAAAGTAGGTTTCTCAGGAAAGGAGCTTAATCGCTCCAGATGATGGTAGGATATGCCCTCTTAAACTCAGGATCGCTGCCTAGCATGAGGCAGTGCTAAGTTACGCAGTCATGTGCATGAACTCAGCCTCTCTTCCGAAGCCATCTAGTTGTCTTGACCAGCACAAACATCGTAGCCATATAATCAGTGGAGTATGAGTAATAATTGAAAAGGGTTTCCAGACTGTCTGAATCAGAGATAGCCTTTTGCTCATTTCAAGCGACACCACCCAAAAGGTAAACGAAAACATCAACCTTGGGATAAATTTAAAGTAGACTTACATTTTAGATCAACGCCATCTCAAGGAAGAAGTATATTCAGAAAACCATCAAAATGAACCGAAAAAGATGTTCATCTAAAGGAATGAACGAGAATGACATGTGCAGATGATGATTCGGTTGTAAACATCCAATTTTAAACAAATGATACTCCCTCCACCCCTCAGTAACCCATCCTTGCTCCCTACACCCCGAAACGGCTCCTTCACCACTAACCTAAACAACTCACCGAAACACAAGGCAAACACCCCTCCCCTCAGCTCCTCCTTCAGCCTTACAATCCCGCCCCCACCTCCAACCACAAAACCTCCTTACTATCTGAGACATAAGAAATTTCGGCTTCCGACCAATTTACGCCCGATTTACGCCCGATTGTTAAAACAGCGAGTTGCTTTCGGGTGCACCCGAGCTGCAAGTCATTTAATAGTCATGCCGGGCGTAGTTTCGCTAGGAAGCGGTGGAAAGCGTTACCCTGGTGCCAGGTATGCACGTCATAGTAATAGGTGCGTGGATATTTCAATGAACATGAAGAATGATGATTTATGTAAGCCAGCTTAACGTTCCCTATCCATTCCTACTTTATTCACACATAACCGGCATCACAGTATATTTCATCCTAACCAATCACCCATCCCACATCCTCTCAATCCCTGCTAAAAATCTTTCTTCCCTCCAAGACCACTACAATTCCCATCACCCACCTGAATCCACCCACGCACTCAAAATAAAGTTTCAGTCCGCTAAAACCTAATTCCAACGATGGATGTGTGTGTTCGGAAGCGAGAGCCCCCACGCCATTTTAGTGCCCGTGGTGGGGTTGCTTTAACGTCGGGCGTTGAAACGCGTGCGGAAGGTGGATCGTGCAGATGCGTGATAACCAAAAACACTGAAACCCGCTCTAAAATGCAAGAATCGCAGAGTGCTAAGAATTTCGCCATTTGATCAGTATCCTTCATGTTGGCGGCTCTGAATATTGCTGCGACTCGTTCACTGTCCAAGTGATTGAGATTTTCTAATTATGGGTATATTTTAGTGTGACGTGGCATGTTGGTAGTAAAACACATGGTAGGATTTTGATGAGAGGAATGTTTTCAGGGGTAATCAGTGAACATGGCCGACTCCATCGTGTTATGAGGTGTAGGTTCCTGCAGTTCGTGTTCTAGGTACAGATACCGCGGTTCTGGGGTAGCTAGGATATCGGCTTGCTTTCCTTTCGTAGGGGGATCGGCGATATTTGAATATGGCTGCGGAGGTGGGACTCTGAGGAAAACTCCTTGGTCGGGGGAAGTCTGCTGAGAGGATTCTGAATGAGCTACATCGGAGCCCATGTCATCATATGGCCATTTTTCTAGCACTAATTGCGCCCATGATGGAACATCTCGGGATGAGAGTGACATGGCGTTTTGCAGCTGGAAAATCTCCCATGGAGATACGCGAAGCTTGTGCAGTAGCCATTTGCGCACACGGCCATTTGTGCTGCTGAAATTTAGGAGGTAATCACTGAGGGATGACCGTTCATCACTATCTTTTCCGCGTAATAGAAGGGGTTGAGATTCATCGACCATATCCTCAGACCTGTCAACTGGCGACAAATCAGCTGCTGGCGCAAAACTTCCACCAGTGAATAGCAATGCGTCTGTGACATCTTGGTGTTCAGTCTCGGTGAATGGTGGTCTCTCGTCAAGTGTATCGTCAGGGGCAATTGCAGTGGGTTCTATTGCTTCCAGTTCCCCTTCTGCCATCGTGACATTACTTTGTTTTCCCGTGCTCGGCATTTTGGAAAACCGTTTGTCAGAATTCTTGTCAACTTTTGCAGTGCCTAGATAGGGGTCGTGTTTGGAATCAATCTCGGCATCCATAGCCATGGGCATCTGTCCAACTCCTACATTGTTCCCGATTGTCCTTCCATATAATAGCGAATCGGAATGATGGTTCTCCTGTGTCTCACTAGTCTCTTGCTGCTGTGAAGGTGTTGTTGGAGACTCAAATGATATGGAAGATGCCCGACTTGGTTGAGTAGTGGTGGTTGCTTGGAGTTTGAAGAAATGATTAAATCTAGTCTCGATATCGCTGTACTTTTCCTCGAGCGCAAATTCGGCAGCTCCTAACAGATTCTCTGACGATTCATACTCAACCTCCAGGGGTCCGACCTTGTCCCGAATGTCCTGTGCGGCTTCAAACAATGCCTTCAGCTCTGTATCATCTGAAGCCTTGCCTTCCGTCATACATACACGCAGTCTATTCATGAAATCAATATCCTTTTTGGAAACGGACTCGCGAAGTATCCGTAGCTTAGTCCTCTTTTCCTGGACAGCAACACGGGATCGTATGACATTGGTTTGCATGCTGACGAATTCGGATAGTTGAGCCATAAACTTCTGGTATGTTTTAAATGCTGCAGGGTTGAGCCTCGGGGTACCATCGATGGTGGGAAGATAAAGATCAAGTGGCTTCGGAGATCCTGGAGGAGGTGGCGGCGGTGGCGGCGGAGGAAAAGAATCAGGGTGATTAGTATTGTTTTCACTGAGATTGTAGGGATGGAAAGGCTCTGGTAATGTATGAATATTGCCAGAGTATATGGGTGGTAGTCCTGGGGGAGGATCGTCATGAAATCTTACTCCCTTTTGACGAGCTGTTTTGGGGGAGTTCCCTTCGCTTCCTGGTATTGTTGAATTTCCATCGTGGTCGGAACAAGGTTTTTCGTCAAGACCTTCGTTAATATCATATGGCTTTTGATATAGAGGTCGACACAACTCCTCAGGCGTCGGAAGACTCGACTGCGACAATCGGTTCCGGCGTAAATTGGCCTTGATGGGATCGAATTCATCTTCCATCTCTGTTGTAGGCACAATTCTAATTGCATATGATATTCAAGAAGCGATGTGATGGAAGCTTTCACTCTCCAGGAGCCGATCTCGATTTAGGCCAGATTTCATTCACATCCATGCTTTTGCGGTGATCCGACGTGTAAATGATAACAGTTTGAAGGGAAAAGGTGACAAGATATATATCTAGAGAAACTCGGGTTTCTAAGGAGCGGGTGTCTTCGCAGAAGGGCAAAATCGGGAGTAAGCAATGCAATGTTGAAGGCTGAAGGGCAGGTCAAGGTGGAAGGCAAAAGGTGGAAGTACAGGATGCCTGCATGGCCCGCTTAGCGATCCCTGCACAATTGTCTCATACCAACGGCACGTCCTACGCGACGGGACGATGAAAGCACCTTATCGCCCTCACACACACTGCTTACCCAGAACACTTATTGGCCTTATATGTCACCTGCTCTCTCTTGCAGCTGCACACTCGCTTCCATAACCCTGCCCGTCCTCGAAAGAGGCTCTGTGAACTGCCTAGAGTCACACTCCGCTACCCCTCCCATGGCGTTAAATAGGCAACCAATTCCCCCAGCTCGGATGGAGTTGTGGGCGAGCCTGGTATCGAAACAGCCATGCCAACATGGCCTCAACCAGCTATTCAGCCTGGATTTGGTCTCCTGAGCACCAGCGACATTATTGCTGGAGATATGGAGTTAATGGCGAAGTTGAATATCATTGGTCCGGCCCTCAATCTCCAGCCCCTACTCCCGCTCTTGAATCCCATGATGTGGATAGGTTCGTGTTTTTGCCTTGATATAACTCCCTGATCTATATATCCAGCCTAGCCCATATGATGAACTTTTTCGATACTTCCATGTCGTTCATTCACCTTTCATGAAATGCATTTATCCATGGTCTGTAATGCACTGACATGTATTTCTAGTAGTATACCACGCAGCTCTCATACACTTTCCGATTCTTCTCCTCAATTCCCCATTGAGCCACAGCAAGCCAGTGACAGGAATGACTGCGCAGTGGTTGAGGAAGGGGATGGTGAATACGAAGAAGCTACGGATCAAGTAACCGCAGACGAAAGTCGCCCTGTGAATCGCCCCCAAAGACCAGCTATACGTGGATCATATTCTGCACCGGCCGCATATACGACTACTCCGGTAGCCCAAACACATCAAGATGCCGAGGAGCCCGTCCCGAATTATGACAAATCTTCATCTACGTATCCACAATATACCACTGCAACCCAACAAAAATGGCGAAGAGAGTCATTGTCGAAAATGCCAAAGGAAATCCAAAAAGCTGTGGGTGGCAAACTTCCAAGGAGACATATCAAGACTGGATTAGATCCAATTAATGTAGAGACATTGGATCCAAGTAAGTAAATGCCATTGTATGATATGACCTATCTAACGACTGCAGGGTTCAGAAGAGTTTCGCAACATCACCATGCACAATTCTTCGTTCGTGGGCGGGTTAGTACATAACATCCTACCTAAAGTGAAACCTAACCATTGTATCTAGGTCTTTAAAATGCTATGGACAGAACCTGCTGGTTGCATGAACCCCGGTAAAACGAGAGGCTCAACACATTTCAGTGTCGTCCTTTTCGGTCAGAGTGCCTATTCCGAGATTCGAAGGTTCGTAGTCATTAACAACAAAGGCACCTTCAGCCAATGCATGTAAGTATGCGAATCACATTCATTACACTAAAGCTAACGCACATAGCCCAATACAAACCTACCGAGGCCAAGGCTCCACAAAACCCGGTCTAGTAGTCGAAGACCACGGAATGATCTACACCGGCACTTCTAGCGAGACACCACCCGCACTTCTCTACGGCGAAGGCATTACCAAGCAGCCCATTCGAGTCGACTCAAAAGGAGAAACCCTCGAACCCGCCTCTCGGATAAACTTTGGAAAGCCTTATGCTGTGGAGCATAATGTCAAAGTTCTTGAAATAGGCATGGTTTCCGAGGAACATATGCATCTCCTTGTCAGCTATTTCCAGAATGCTATGAGTTAGTTGGCTTTAGGGCTGATGGTATTTGGTGTGGAAGCCTTGATATTACGCAACATACGCGTAATTGGGCGCTTGATTTGACTTCTATGTTGGAGCCTCCCCCTTACCCCATACGATGCTTTTTTTTATAGGAGGCTCTTTTCTCTACATGATGGTTTCACAACTTTCATTTCTTTTATCAACTTAACTCGATATCTCTCAACATTACTACTAACGGTCAAGAAATTGAACTCATGTCGGTATTGTCACTGCTTCACTATATCTTTCATATAAATATTTGGGTATTACAAACCTTACCACGGCCTTTACATTCCACATCAGATCTTATGATTTTTTACTTGAATTACAAGGCTTCTAGGGGTATCATAAAAATGTTGAAAAGGGAAGGAGGGAGATACCGCCATCAAACGTTAACAGATCTTGATTCAGTAGTCAGAAAGTATTCATATATTCACTCTCAATCACAGAAAACCAATTAAAACTCCGGAATCCTTACCACAAACCACTACGACGAAGTTCATTAACTATCATGTCAAAGGAAGAAGATTGTTTTAACATATTGATATTCTCAATTGAAGTCATCGATGACTTTAATTATACATTATACATATGCCAAGAAAGCCGTGGAGATGATATAGGATGATAGAAGTGATAATTAGTGTATTAGTTCTTCATGTTGTCATGTACTCCAGAAAACAAACTATGCAATACATCTTGCCAGCCAACAACGTAAACACTCTCACCAACCCCCACGCCCCTCCCCCTTACTCCACACCCTGCACCCAAACCCCCCTCCCCAGAATCTCCAACTCCTCA
>AJFL01001755.1:0-11156 GCA_000467735.1 Rhytidhysteron rufulum CBS 306.38
CATTCACTCACACTCCATCCATTCACTCACTCAATAACCCCCATCCATATCAACACCGTATCTATCTCAACCCTCACACCACCCACCCACCCGTGCGCAAGTATATTGTACCCGTGGACAACGATAGGCATTCCCTCCTCCCCGCCAAGCATAAAAGTGGGAAAACTTGCTCAAACCCGCTCGATGGGAAGATCGTACTAAACCCCTTGTAGTCTAGCGCCGGGATCGCAGGGTCCATCAACGCGCATTAGCGAGTGTTTGTTAGCTGGACCTCGGGGATATTATTCGCGTGGTTACCTTGCCAATTAAAACAGTTTCGAAATTGATTCTTTTGCGCGACGGCTACGAGAGCCCATGGGAATGGGAGTTGGAAGGGAGGGGGAGGGAAGGGGGTTGTGTATTGTGTATGTACATGCGCGTGGGTTATACTGCCACGCGGGAAGGCGTTTTTCTAGTGCTGAAGGGTGGGTTTATTCTGGGGTTCCTTGGAAGTTAAGAATGAGCAAGTTGTTGTTGATAAGTAGAGGTAGGGACCCGCACCGCACCACCACGCTCTCCAGTACCAGCGAGTCAGATAAAATATCTTGCTCTTTCTAGCGCATCGTCGAGGTGGGGGTTACCTACCGTTGTTGGTTGGGGGTTCCTTTATATAGCTTTTCGTTTGCCTGCTTGCTGCTGCTGAGATTATTTTTACCTTACCTACCTACTACCTGCTACCTACCACCACATCCTCCTACATCCTACCTCGCTCACCCATCTACCTAGGTAACAAACTTACACAATTTATTGTTGTGGCGGACATACATTCCGAATCCTCGTGGCATTCCGTGCTGCGTTACCTTCGTGGTACTTACTTTATCGACGATCACTCGACTCTCTTCTCTCGGAGAGAGAGAGTGACAGAGAGAGGCATTCTTCACTCAGCCAGCTTCTGTGCCGTCGCGGAACCTCGACTCTACGACCTACGAAGCTCTTACCCACCCTGAGTTTCTTCTATTTAGCCCCACGGATTCCTTCTCCTTGCCAGGTCGTACCTGGCTATCAATCCACGACTTTTCACCTCCACCCCGCCAATTCCGATATTGAAAGGATCGAATCGAATCTACCGCAATCATGTCTATGAGCATGTCCATGTCCGACATGTCCATGGGCACTTCCACCATGGCCGCTATGACCGGTATGACGATGGCGACGGGAACGGCAACTGGTACTGCGGCAATGGCATCTAGCACCGGAATGAGCCATATGAGCATGGGCGGTGGAAGTTGCAAGGTCAATGTAAGTTCTAACCTCCAAACCCTTGTTGATAAGAAATTCGTATACTAATTCATGAAATAGATGCTTTGGAATTGGAATACCATTGACGCATGTAGGTTCCCTTGATCTCACCCGTTCTTTCTATACTCGGAAGTCGCAACTTACATAGCCTTGGCATCTCTCCGATACCTACCTACACCATCTCATCACTTAACTTCGATTATAACAGAAGGCTAAGAGGTTAACTAACAATCCCACAGGCTTCCTTTCAAGCTCCTGGCACATCACCAGCAAAGGCATGTTCGCCGGCTCCTGCATCGGCGTAATCCTCCTCGTAATCCTACTCGAATTCCTCCGCCGCAGTGGAAAAGAATACGACCGATACATACTCTCGCAATACAAGCGATCCCTAGCCACCACCTCCGCATCACCCACCTCCAACACCTCGCTCAACGCATCCACCGCCAACCCCACCTCCACCCCCAAAGCCCCCCGCGCAACCAACAACCCCTTCACGCCCGCCCCAGCCCGCTTCCGCCCCAACGTCCTCCAGCAGGGTGTCAGGGCCTTGCTGCATATGCTTCAATTCGCGGTCGCGTATTTCGTCATGTTGCTGGCTATGTATTATAATGGGTATATCATTATTTGCATCTTTATTGGGGCGTTCTTTGGGTATTTCATCTTTGGGTGGGAGAGTTTGAGTGTGGGGCCTGTGGAGGGGAATGGGAGGTTGGAGGAGGAGGTTACGGTTTGTTGTGGGTAGGTCGTGGGCAGGTCTGATGGCAAGACAGGGAGAAAGATGGGAGATGGATGAACAGCGGTTTTCAACTGAATTAATGGAGTTTACGGTATACCTGGCTGCACTGGCGTTAAATGGTATGGTATGACATGCGATGGGACCTAGCCTGACCTGGTCTAGGAGAATCATCTTTCTTTCCTGCATCAATCAACGAAGGGAGTTTCGGTCGGTGGGTTTAATGCATAATTCAAAACAGGCGATAAGCGAAAACTTTAATGGAGGTTATAGCTTCCATAAGCGGATAGGTATCCATTCATCTCAGCTTCTTCCACGGCATGCAAGATCAAAGACAAAAGAGGTTCTTAGGAATATAGGTTATATTGCTTAAGACTGAGTGAGTTGATGAGTGAGTGTTCACGTGAATAACCCACTCGAAAGAGGAGTCAAGCAATATATTGTTTCAAAGGAGTGACCAGTTATCATCCTCCATCCCATAAACCCATCATAAAACCTCAAGCCCGTCATCAGCAAAGCCTCCACTATCCTCCACTTCCCATGTCGTCATGGGGTTGTTGTCGTATCAGACAGACAGGGTCGGGGTTTATTTGTGCTACCACGAACTCATTAGCCTGATGCACAAGACCATAGAGTCGCTTGATCACATGAATGAAAGGAAGGGAGGAAGAAAACTCACAACACAAGGTTCACACTCGCATCCCTCTCCACAATTACATACTCCCGAAGCCTCACAACCACAATTCCCGTTGTTAACGAGTTCGAAAGTGGCTTGTTGCATTTTGTCGTGTTTATCGATCGTTGGTTTGATTGGTTGGTTTGATTCGTTCTTTTCTCAGATTGGGTTATAAAACCTATTGTGACTGAGTACTATGATGGATAGAAGAAACGTCGGGTGTCCAAGTAGTATTTATACCCGCAGACCATCCACAAGCACGGGTCTGCATACATACAATATGCAATACCCTCCCTCTCTTATCCAACCAACCAACCAACCAACTGACTCAATACTCCATAGATAAATAGATACGCATCACACCTCCAATGACGCATCCTTGTATCAGGCAGCACCAGCAGTAAGCAATGTCGGGGCGACCGTTCGTTCCAATGGGAACACGATACCAATCATTAAGTAACCAATCCATCCCCCGCAAACCGGGATCTAGGTAACCCACACACGAACACGCATTCGAGTGCGGGTTTTCCTTGTAACCTATCATAGAGAGTGTGTGGAACTGCGGGGTTTTTGCTATCGACTGGCAGGCAGGTGTATGTGGGGTTCCGTGCTTGTTTGTTCCTTGGTATGGGTGCATGTGATACCTGCCTAGCTAGCTAGCTAGCTAGATAATCTATACTTCGGTACCGGTTTATCTATTTGAGTACGAATGTACGTAGGTAGGTAGGTAGGTAGGTATTTAGTCACTGATTCACTTGAACCAGTTTCACAAACTGAACAAACATGTTCGAACACCAGCAAGGAAAATTCCTCACTCTATCGTTCTACCTACGAACAAGAACAAACAATTCCTAGCGAAGGTCATGTTTAGTCGTGTGGATGTACCCCCTGACCCTCCCACCCTCAACCACCCGTACAAAAAAGCAAATATTCTCTAGACGGGGGTATACGGGGGCTTACCTTACCATCAGACATGCATATTCCGCGGACGCTATATCCCAGGATGAATAGATGGATGTATGGGTGTCTTAAACCCGGTTTACACGTTCACTTATCTACACACGTCTTATTAGTCCCACCACATTACGCCTTTTACTTACACCATACAAAAGCCAAGAAACGCTTATTGGATACCCTAGATTCCCGGGTTCTTCGTATCATGGAAACTCCCCGACACCAGTGTCCGGTGAGCGTGATGGTGGGAATGAAAGGGTGCTGTAGAACCTGTGATGACATTCTGTTCTTAGAACTTGTAGTGTGGGATCTTTGGTGTTTGTGTTACGTTACTCATTCACGATTTCTTGGATGAACGCTTGTACTTGTACCCGAGGAGAGCAAACTTTGGAGATAGAGTGGGAGTAAGGGATAATTACGTAAGCGAGGGATTTATACATGCAGTCCATTCTACTAGGTACCTACCTTATCAGCAATCATCATGACAAAAACAAACAGCCTATACGAAACGTAATCCCAAGCCTCTGTATGCACGCTGGAATAACTAAAAATACCACATCATCACAAGTTCACAAGGTTCCGGAGTATATGAACATTTCGTTTATTGGTTGGACGATAAAACCAAACCCTTGCAGTATCCGGAGTATATGTGAATCCTCCAGGAGAAAAAACAGAACTGCATACAAATGTAGTAGGATCTCACAAATCCAATAGCTAACTCTGTGTTGGTATTGATCCTTCAGGATGACGGAGGAATACAATGAGTTGCTGTGATGTTGGATGTGAGATGAAAGATATATGTACAAGAAACCTCCCGGTTTTGCCTTATCCTACCCAGCCTAGGCCGTAACGTATCCAAGAAAGTCGTGATGGCGTTATAATGACCGGTGTTGAATATCGGTTCATCAATACTCGTGATTCAATGCCTAATATGGGAATGGTGTAAAGCGGAAAGCCTCCTGCTCTTTCGCTTGACGGAATTCGTGCATGCGCCTCCAGAACAAGTTTGATAGAGTGAGATTGCGGCCGAACCACCGCATATTTGGGTTTGGTCGCCTGAACACTTCATCAGACAGTTACCAGCTAGACCGTCAATAGGTGCTCGATCGGAGGGAAGGTCATTGCCACAGTAGCATTCACCTAGAGACTATGTCAGTCTTATCCATTATACGATGTGGGATTAATTGCTTACCCGAATATTCAAGTCCAGCATACGTCGCACCTTCGGACTCGCAGAAATCAAGACAGGTCTCCACGGTCATGTTGGCGGAAGATGTTTGAGCAGAGTTGAGGGTGCGTGAGCCTGCATTGTCACTACCGCATCCAATATACTTCCATCCTTTGCTTGTGGAATCAACATATCCAAGGCTCTGAGGTGTGGCTAGGCCAATTTTAGGTGCGTTGCAATTGGGAAGTGTGGTGGCTTGGTCAGGACTATTCGTGAGGGGGATACAACCGGGTAGAGCGTCTAGGATACCGGTAGTTGGTTCATCGATCCTAGATGGAAGTTTGCAGGCTTGAGCCTCGCCTTGCGAGTTGAATTCGCCAAAGGTCTCAGAAGGACAGTTTGGTTGACCATCTACACAGTTGTCGAGGGCTTTTTGAAGAATATCGGTATCCCAACCATTGAACTAGCGAAACGTTAGAATAATGTGAGGTAAGTTATTAGAGACTCGACTTACAAAATCACCATGATAACCATAGCCAGTTTCATCTCCATTCGCAAAAACGAAAGGTTGCCCATCACCATACCACATGTCCTTGAACTTCTTCGTATCGTAGTAGACCTCGTAGAAGAGAGTGACGGTATGATACGGGTGGCTTGAAGGGCATCGACCTCCGTCATAGTTTCCATCCTTTGGATATGACATGTGTGATTTGTGGTCCTCGGAATCGATGTTCTGGCCATCCCAGCACGAAGGGAAAACAATCTGGACTCGAATTGTATCGCACTTCTCGTTAGGAAGACCTTTCCCATCGGGCCCACCGCTCCCTCCAACACATTTATGAGTGACAGCACGGCCGGCGAAATCATCGGTTGGGACGCGTTTGTTCGAATCGCCAGCGACCATGCGGAAGCCGGGTGGAAATGCATGAAGCTTGTCATTGTCGGGGCCTGAGCGTGTCCTTGAAGATGGTCAATGAAAGATCTTCACGTATTGGGTATCACCGAAATACATACAGGTAATAGATGGCCATGCCACCAAGGTTTCCGCCGTCGGTGTCGCCAATGATGGGGACAGACATGAAGCTACCGTTCTCGGCATGGTAGAACAGCTTGGGGGTCCAGTAATTTGACAAGTCCTGCTTGACGTTGCAAGTGCTACATTTCGAAGCGCGAGTCTGTTCATAGTCCATGGAGAAGTTGAAGCCATTACCACCGGCAATGACATGCAGATGGCTCGCTGCTTCTCCAGGGGACATGATCGGGTCAGCGCGCTCGTCGAAGAGACGGCTATAGCATTGCACGACGAAGGTACCGCTGACCGGAGCGGCGAGTGCGGCGGTCAGAGTGAAGAGAAGAGACTTCATCGTGCCCGCACGCGTCTAAGTATGTTGAATCAAGGTGTTGAATGAAAAAAGTGACCGTAAACGTCCAAAAGAGTGGTGTGTTGAAGAAAAGAATGACTGAGGCGTCGAACCTGTAGAAGAGAAAAGACGAACAGAAAAGAAGGAGGGGTAACTGGTGAAGGAAAGATTGAAGTGAAGAGTCAAAATGATGGTGAGTTCAAGTCGAGCCTCAGGCCAAGCCCCTCATTCAAATACCTCGACTGGCAAACGCCTCCCAACATTGGAGGCAACCTCTCCTGCATGATGCGCGCACAGAAGCGATATAGCCAACGGGTTCCTGCATCATGTTCCTGAACCCCGAGTCCATGTCGAGTAGAAAAGTTGACGAGAGAGCGAATGGCGGGACGCAGGAGGTTGAAGAAATTTGTTTCGAAACGTGGTGGCTGTCCGATGTGGTTGCACACAACCCCTTCCGCGCATCGCCTGCAACACCTGTTCGTCCACATGTCATCCACGCTAGAATCGATAGTCCCTCTGCATATGCATCTTATATTAAAGATAAGCTCCCAAATGCGCTTGCAGGGCTGGAATGATTTCGGCTTGACTTGATAGAGAAATCATTGAACATAGATAGGCTTCATGTAGTCAGCAATAGACCGCTGTCATATTTAGGCGCCAAATGATAAGAAAATAAGACATGGCAGAAGTATGACGCTATTCATGGAAATGAGGCCAGACTCGTGTACCATCTGTGTAATTACCGACAAAAGCAATTCCGCTAAATTTGTGCATAGAGCCACTATCTTATTGAGCCTCTAAGCCAAGGTTTCGGATAGATGGCCGATGTAGAAATACTTCAATAGGGCCTTTCACTCTTCTATAGCTTATCATGGAAATTGGCTTATTCGTGAACGGATATCACACCGCAAAAAGCAGCAAATATTGATCACGCTGTCACACGAAATACCACTGCACCTAATTCTATTCCCTTCCATCAAGCCTATCTCGCTCTTATTATTAAAAGATGCCGCTCAATACCTGCATCGTGGTCAAATGAGGTATCTGGCGCTGTTCTTATTGGATTGTCCAGTAATGACTTCATCTCCCCGTGTAGTACGCAAACCTTCCAACGAGGAATCAATCACACCAGGATCCATAGATGTCTGACATCATCTCCTAGCGCCTCCCTCAATATAATCGGGTCCCTGCTGAGGCGATGATTGGAACGAGATGTGAGGATGCGATTAGTGTAATTGATACCGATACATTCAGTGGAGGGAAAGCAACACCGTAAGCCCTGTAGGAATACTTTGTGTATTCTTCGGACCTCGTATTCCGCATTGTCTCGCTTCAACCCTCCTTTCACCGATCGGTCATGCGTGGGAATTTCCTCTCCGTCACTTCAGTCAAGAAACGCCGACTTGTTCTTTACGCATGCATCCCTACATGGGTGAAAAACCTTAGAGCCGCTGGATCTCTTTTGCTCGAATCGATTTTCTTTGGACTCGACCGTTTCCATCCTGAAGATTTGAGTTGACGAGACGTTCGTCTAAAAGGACTTTCTTCATCTTCCTCTACCACCTCTACTGCGTCCCGTGATAAATCCGGCATAGTGGAGATGGTTGTTGAAGTAGGGCTAATTGGATTTATGCCTACGAAAGGTGGTAATTGTCCGTTACCATGGCTCACAGGCGGTGCAGTTGGATTGGAGGTTTGCGGGAACGGGGGATAGAATGTTTGGTTTGGTGAATTGGTCCATTGTTGATGGTAGGTTTGAGAGGAAGAATTATATTGAGGTAATGAAGTACTGGAGGATGAAGGTATAGTTCCAGACAATGAAGCATTCGGTGTCCAAGGTGACGAAGTGATCGGTGGTGCAGGAGCAGTGACAGATGAAGCACCCGGAGATAGAGACATAAATCCAAGAGATGAAGTAGTCGGAGACGTGGGCATAGTTCCGGGTGGTAAAGCACTGGGGGGCGGGGGAATGGTCCAAGATGATGAATTATTCGGAGGTGGCGGGATATTCCATGTTGATAAAGCACTCGGAGGAAGAGGAGAAGTATGAGATAAAGCACTTGGGGGTGGTGGGTTATTCCAATGCGATGTACTTGAGGAATTTTGAGGTCCATTAGAGAAATTTTTATTTCTAAGTAGAGGATTTGCGGGATTGAGATTTTGAGGGAAATTAGTATGAACGGGATTAATCCTTTGAAGGGGCGGTAAGGGGGGGTTTTGAGGATAAGAACTGCTCTGACCGTAGGGATTATTAGACGGTAGCTGATTATTCTGATTACTTTGAGGGAATTGGTGGTTGGGGATAAAAGAATTAGCCTGGTTCGAAGGATTTCCTTGAGGTATATATGAACTTTGAATTTGAGATGCATTCAAATCTAGCAAACTCATTTGAGGGATAGGGTTGTCTTGAGACCGATAGTTGTTTGGAGATGAATAATTATTCGGTAGTAGAGAGTTGTTTGGTGGTGGAATGGTGTTCTGTAACAGGGGATTGCTTTGAGGTCGAGAGCTGTTTCCCAGAAAATTCTGGAATAGCTGGCGGCTTTGAACTGAGTGATTCCCCTGAAATTGAGTGTTGTTTGAGGGTAGTTGGTTATTTGGGGCCAGAAAATTGTTTTGTATTGGGGATGGTTGGTTGGGTTGGGTCATCGAGAGTGGACGGTCGTTTTGAAGAACTGAATGATTGCTTTGAAGTATCGTAGGTGTATTACTGTTTTGAGGTCTTGGAGGTGGTGGACGACTGTTTTGAAATCCCAGAGATGGATAGCCATTCTGCATTGAATAGTCATTCGAAGGTGGCCGGCCATTGGTACTCATGTTAAATATATTGGTCTGCGGTTGGTTGTCATTTGTATTTGGAGTAGATGTAGAGTGCCCGTGCCCTTGACTCGAAACAGATGCGGTTCCAAATTGTTGAATAAGGGGTTGTTGTGAGGCCTGTGAGGCGTCGATAGAAGGATTCTGAGGATAGGAATCGGCTTGATTCAACGGAGATTCACCTATGGGACCTCTCTGATGATTGTCTTGTGGCGTGATGATAGTCTGGGGGTTGACCGAAGGGGTACGTTCGGATTCCCTGTTCGCTATATCATCCTGCTCACGGCAACAGTGTCCAATGAATGAAAATTTGACGCTCGCATCATCAATGCTGTCTCGGATGGAGTTCAATAATGCACGAGAACCACATCGATCTTTCCATCCCGGTTTGAGCATCTTAGATATCCATTCTAAAGGTCTATTATCAGAATCAGAATCGGGTCCTTTTATATTGCAAACGTCTTTGATCCAGCTTTCGATCGCTTCTTCATTGCCGTGGTAGTATTGAGATTTAGACCCAGTCTCTTTCAGGCGTTCCTCCAAAGTGCTCAAGGATTCTCGTCTCAAGACGGTCCAAATCTCCAAAAAGACGCAGCCCAAGGACCAAATATCCGAGGAAGAGTTGCATGGTGACTGATAGAATGCTTCTGGTGCGCAGTATTTAGGGGTATGTCCTGTCGGACCAGTTGTAGTACTACCGCCAAGTGCTAGCCAATTTAGAGCAAGACCAAAATCTGTCAAAAGCACTGTGTCCTTTTCCACAAGGATATTTTGTGGTTTGATATCCTTATGCCTAACTCCATTGCTATGGAGAAAGTGTAGAGCAGCAGCAAGGCATCCAAAAGAAGTTCGAAGTAGAGTTGAAGTTTTCGAGGACCTCTCAACATCTGATTGGGTATTTAAAAGATACTCGCTCAGATTACATTCTGCCACAGGTGCCATGATAATTGCAAAGGATGTCCTGTCAGTGTAGCTGCCGACGAATTTGATAATATGTTCATTGGATTGAGGGAGACTTTTCAAAACAATGACTTCTTTTTCAAACTCTCCAAGGGCTTTCGTATTTCCCTTGAATGTTATCTTTTTATATATGCGCTTTCGGGCATATGTCTTGTGACTTGTTGTACTCATGACTTTATAGACGGTACCAAATCCTCCTTTACCGATTTCGCCATGCTCTTCAAAGGGGACTTCTTTTTCATCTGAAAAGTGACAATGTCCTCCATGCTCGACATAAATCCCTGCAGTACAGACGTATTTCTGGGAATCGATAAATTTCTTTCCAATAGAGGGTTGGGCAATGGTATCAGGAAGATGCTCTTCCTCAAATGGAAAGCCAAAATCGGTGATACGCTTAGAAGTGAAGCAATCGATAAGTGAGACCTGGTCTATGATCCTCAGCACCGAGTAAATGCGAGGGATCCGAGAGTATTTCCTTTCTTCCTTTTGTTCATTTTGTTCGTAGTCTCGAAGAATATCAGCGATTGCTTGAATTTCGGATTCTTTGAAAGGTTGTCGGTCGTCGGGTGCAGGTGGAGGATTAGGGAAATAACGCAGTAGGCGCCGATCGGAATCCGCAGGTGTCGACATGTATACCGAACGCTACGAGGTCTCTAGGGGTATGCAGGAATATGCTTTGTTCAATTGTTAGCTTCTTGTTGACTGCAAATAAGGGCTGGGGACATACTTACACCTCCTAATGCTCTTGAGAAAGACTCCCATGTTAGGTGGGAAGTGAGGATGGTGAGAACAGCACAGCGGGGAATTTGGGCCCCAGCTTTATTGCAGGATCTAATGCAGCCTTGTATCGCCTCTTTTTTATCAATCACCCAAAATATTCAGCCGCAATCAGCCGCATATAATCAATGTAAACTTTAAAGCATAACTGAATGTACAGAGCTACCCCCTTCAGTAATACCTCTAAGTTAATGGGGGTACGGCCCTCGGTATTAGGAGGTAAGAGGCGCCTAAAGCTATTTACTTATGAAAGAAATAATATTTGCTAAATATCATGAAGGATAGCACGCCTCCTTAAGATAAGGAATATTGATCCTCTTGACTGGGTGCTAATTTAGAACGGGTGTTCGGATACTTTTAAAAGGCACCTCCGTATAGAGGTGTCTTTTTAAAATATCAGAACACCCTTCAATACTACCTCTAAGCTAATAA
>AJFL01001757.1:0-18714 GCA_000467735.1 Rhytidhysteron rufulum CBS 306.38
AGCAGCCAGCAAGCAGCCGGGAACGGGTGTTTGGCAGACAGAAGGAACCAAAAAAATAAAAGATAAAAATAAAAATAACAATGGGCAGAGACGAAGACGGGTGCGGCGTCTTCTTTTTCTATTTTATTGCTTTATTTGCTGAGAGCTGCGACCAAACCGCGCGATGCATCAACCCATCGCCGTCCTCCCATCTCCCCATGGCCAGCAGCCCTGCCCTATGCCTTTCACCAGCGCCCCTCGCCAAGGCCGCGCAAGGACAGGAACAGGGCCAGCGGCAGGGCCTATGAAATTGGAGCGTCCGGCACGCCACGCCCCCCGGCCAATCACCACGCCTCCCCCAGCACCGCAATCAAAGCCCTGCCCGCCGCCTGCACCCTCCGCTCAGGGACATTCACGAGGCCGACATCACATGCATCGCCAGACCGACACGCTTTCACTCGCGCTCACTCGCGCTCACTTCGCCTTGCTACATCGCAATTTCCACACTTCCTTGCGGATTCACGTGTATTCGCTACTGTTGCACCTTTGTTGCTCTGCAATATTAATTGCTGGCACCTATCTATGGCTTTGCTACGAGAGTAAAGAAGGGCGACTGGGTCGACATGCTGTAGGGAGTAATCCTACCGACACCAGATCGCAATTATTGCCATGTAAAAGAAAAACCATAACCGTATTCATACACATGAATTCGTATTCGAGTCTTTTTTCTGAGTCCCTTTATTGACTTTTCCTTCTCTCCATCATAATCAAACATTCGTGCTTTTCCGCTTTCGATTGTCTTCCGTTACTCGAGAAGCCTCAGCTGTAGCGCCAAGGGCTGTAAATTGTTGTACAATATCTTACAATCCAACATGGACCTTGTTTCGTGACGGGACGGACTGTCGTGCTCGTGGTCGCTAGTCAAGAGCTTGTCAAGAGAATGTGAACCGGTTGCTCAGTTGAAGCCATGATTCTGATTTGGTCCGCCGGAAGTAGAAGGCCCAGATGGGCCGGGATATCCTCCCATATAACCACCACCACTAAATGAGGTCTGGCCATTGGCATGCTGTTGGAATGCAAGCGCAAGCGCTTGCTCACGTTCAGGGCTGGGGTAATACCACGGCTGAGCCATGTCGAAGTACTGCTGGGGTCGCCCATTGCCTCGCATATTCTGCATACTTGACATGTTCTGGATGTTCGGCCTGTTTGGCATGCTGTGGTTGGGAAGCTCATGCAAAGGAGCTGCAGTAGGACCGCTCACGAGTCCAGTCAGGGAAGGCTGAGAACGATGTTGAGGCAGATTCTGAGGAGGCGGCATAGGTCCATTGCTCGAGCTAGGTGTAGATTTGATATCGTGCGGTCTCGACTCGACCTTCTTCTGCAAATCCGTGATGACCTTGCGCATAGACTTGATTTCGTTCTCCATTGCGGTTGTCTTATGCATGTGTTGATTCACTCGTTCGACAACTTCAGTCTTCAAGAACTCCAGATGTTTATCCAACTTGGTGCTCAAGATATCCGTTCCCGTATAGATACGGCCGGCTTTGTCTTCTAAGGATGTGACTCGGGCGTCGAGTTTTTCGATACGTCCTGCAAGGACAGCAACGACTTCATCGTGCTTGGCTGAAAGAGCTGCGATGAGCTGCTCTTGCTTTGCCGATAAGGTAGCGATGGCTTCGTTGTGATTTGCGGAGATGGTCTCAAGAAGATGGCGCGTGGAGCCATCAATGGATTCATGCAAGTGGTATCCAATCAAGCCCACATGAGTATTCACGTATCCAAAATGAGAATCAATATCTCTTCCATCCTGAAGAACAGTTGCGCCACCGATAGCAGGGTGATGTGGAGATCCACCCGGGTGGCCATATAGCGGGCTTGGGACCGCGCTTGGGTGGTGGGGAACAAATTCTCCGTTAAGGTTGTACTTGGTAGGGCTGACGTTTTCATCAAAAAAGGCAGTGAGTCGGTGCGCATTGACGTTGGGGGTGTGGAGCGATCTGTCCTGTTTGACGGGATCGGGAGACGGCTCAGGTGAATCGCGCAAAGTCGCATAAACGACTGAAGCTAGGTTTGATACTTTAGAAGGCGCTTTGCTTGCAACCGCTTCTGCTTCTTTCGCTGTTTCTGAGCCTGGATCAATTTCATTTAGATGACCCCTAAATATGATGGGTATGGATCCTTTACTTGACGTGGATTGGCTACGATTGTAAGCTTGTGAAGGAATGAGCGGGGGGACAGGGAGGAAATACTGTTTGGGATCCATCTAGACGACAAGTTAGCATAGCTGATCACATAATTCCAGTTGGGGAGAAGGCGACATCGTTTATTGGACACTCGAGGCAGATGACCAGGCTTGAAAAGAGATAGTATGAACTTACATTGTGCGAAGGGCGCCAGCCAGAGTTGTTTTGGAACACGTTGTAGTCTGTGGGGTGAAAGAATGTGGGTGGCAAGACGGCGCTTGGGTGGTGATGTTGGTGAGATTGAATTTGACCTTCACTCCAGCGACCAGGCAGAGTCTCACATTCTGCCACATGTTTCCGCTCCAGTGGTGCGCTGTGATTGCCATTTTCAATCACCGCATGTTCTGAAATTATAGATCGAGATTCGACCAATGTCCCGGCTCCAACCAAGGTACTGCCTTCAAGTACAGAAGGGTCCTCAACCAATTTGGCATAGTCTTGAGGCCCATAGGGGCAGTACTTAGTGGGACTGTATCCGAGCGCGAGCGGAATGGGGTTCCCAGTATCTAAACCATTTCCAGATGATTGCTTGTCGTGCTGGTGAGTATTGGCGGGGTCATTGCATTGACTTGCCTGCTCCGCTTGTGCCTTTTTAGGGGACGCTTTCTTCAAAGCCGATGGGGCCCTTTTCCGTTCTCCACGCTTGACGTCTGGAGGTGTATCCTTCTTGGGAGGTGGTGGACGCTTAGGGGATTCACCGCCCTGGAGTCGCTTCAGTTCTGTAAGACGGATTGTTTTCTTGTGTTTTCCACTGGGAGTACTAATAGGCATGTAGGAATCAAGGAACTGGACGGTCCTTCCCTCTTGTGATGTCACATCGGATCGTGCAATGAGGTTATTGGGGTCAACCAGCTTAATCGGAAGCGATCTGGACGTATCGGATCGCTGGCCCTTCAAAGAACGAGGTGGGCCTCGATATTTTCTAGCTGGCGAGGAACCGAGAAGTTGTGCGGCCTTGGACATCATCGAAGGAACCGGTTCCTCGTCACTTTCGTCATTGACAGGAACTGATCGAAAGTTGGGTAAAGCCATGCCAAAGAGCTTTTTGACGGGACTCTTTGGCCTCTCTGGCTTCTTGTCTTTCCCAGACAAATCCATCTGCGCTATCGTCACAGCCTCAACGGCATTCGAATCGGAATCCAAACTAGTGGAACCATCGGGGATTGCACCCATCATCTTGAATAGTTTGTTCTCACCACGCGACTCGAGGGTTCCTCGAGAGGTCTTGTCATCTTCATAGCCATCACCCGAGGCACCGCTTTGACGGCTTCGCTGGCTCAGTCTTGCCTTCGAACCTGCATCATTCTGATCGCGTGAAGCGGGCCGCCCTTTTGCCTTACCAGGCGATTCTTCTCGTCCATATTCCATAAACTGCGTGATTGTTGTTTCTGCAGACAGTTTCGGGTCATCCTTCTTGGGATCAGTACCTTTTCTATACCAAAGTGGCCGGCGTTCTTTGACCTTTGTGGGAGACTCTGAAGAGACTTCCATGGGTGAAGCTGTAGCACTGCTGGATCGAAGACTCGCAGATCGTTTCTCTTGCGCGTAGAAAGCGTTTCCGCTCTCCATATATTTGTCAAAGGCTTCGTGTGCTTCGGTAAGAGCCAACGCGTTTTGTCTAGACTCTGTTGAGGGAATACGAATGGGCGGAGGGCGCTTCTTTGAATTTGGCATTTAGTCAGGATGAGTCAAAAGCCAGACTGCGCTGAAGTTGTACTCGGCCTAGAGAGGTATTCTATGGTAGATGGTGAGTGGAGTTGGTGGAGATTGTTGAGAAATCGATCTTGGAGATTGTGAGGTGTTTGTAAACATGAAGCGGGAGAGGTAGGTCCCGATGGAAACCAGTCAACACCCGCAGCCGAACAATAACAACATTCTATTCACACAATAGCAAACCCAGGAACAATAGAAGAACAACAACAAAAGTGAAGCAGAGGGTATCCTACCTAGCCTAAAAGCGCCATGTGACGCGTTCTTCTCTTGTTGATATGTAAACCAAGCCTTGCAACCCCTTCGCCGCAGCCTAGTCCATGTATTTCCCCTTCGGCGAGAGCGCTTGACATGAGAACTTGATCATTGAAATAGCACCTACAATTGCACTTCGAAGACGCCTCTGGTGCTCCCAAGCTTCCGCGGCGTTGTGCACGTCAACCTTTTCTGGACATATACCATGATTCACGCCTTCAAATCCCGTTTCAGCGTGCAGAATGTGGTGACCGGATCAATTTCGTTCGAGAGTCAGGAGGGTAACGCTCTATAGAGGACAAATGCACTGTAGTGTGGAAATTTGAAACGTGAATTGGTGAAGTGCAAGAAAAACAGATGGCCACGACTCGAAAGTAAACACCGCTACCAGAAAGCGCCGGGAGTTGGAAGGTATCCCCAAAAGCACGCCTCGTGTGAACAAGAGAAAATAGGCAAGAAAGGAAGAAGAAGCAGAAGAAGATCAAATTTGCAATACCGCAGGCCTCGTCATGCATAGGCCAATGCCTACAGAACCACGCAGTGGGACTTTTTCTTCCCACCAGTTTTCGTCTGCGGAGGCTCGAGTGCCGCAACGATTGCCTGCAGAACGCTAAATTAGAATAGTCTTATGAGGAAGGGGAATGATTTTGCTTACCTCGTCAAAAACGTCTTTCAGCTTATATTGAGTCAATGCTGAGCATTCTACATATTTGACCGCACCCAGTTCTTTCGCCATCTTCTCGCCATCCTCGCGCTTTACAGGCTGCATTCGCTGCTTGGAGAGCTTGTCCTTCACAGCAGCATCATCTCTCAAGTCGACTTGTGTGCCGACAATGAGACATGGCACACCCGGGCAATGGTGATGGACTTCTGGGAACCACTTTTCGCGGACGTTCTCGAAGGATGCTGGTGATGTGACCGAGAAGCATACCAGGAAAACATCAGTTTGTGGGTATGATAATGGTCGCAGGCGGTCATAGTCCTCTTGGCCGGCAGTATCAAATAAACCCAACGTATATGGCTCGTCGCCAATCCTAAGAAGATTTATCAGCAAACATCTTCTTTACGAAAGAGCGGCTGGCAAATGTGGAGTCGCCGGGGCCCCGCATCCACCCTCCCCTTCCTATTAAAATTCCTATGAAGGTGATGGGAAGCTCACATAACGGTAACAGCATAGTTGTCGAAAACGGTGGGGACATATTCCGACGGGAATTTGTTGGTGGTATAACTGATCAGCAGGCACGTCTTGCCCACAGCACCGTCGCCTACTACAACGCACCTATAGAGAGGGTGGAAGTTAGCTCCATGTCACGGTATCACATTGCTTGGTTGATTGTTTTGAAATGTATCATCGGTTCAGGAGAACGATTATCGGTTACATACTTGATTGTCGCTACGACCATTTTGAAATTGTGCTTGAAACTTGATAGGAGGTGAGAGGGCGGGTTCAATGGCAGGAACCGAGGGTGTATGTGGAGGAGGAAGTGAGAGTAGTGGGTGAGGTAGAGTGATAGAGGGAGAGTCGGAGGGGTTTCTTGTGGAGAAGTGAGGGCGATTGGGTTTGCCGAGTATCCAAAGGAGGGGCGAAGAGAGGCAGGAATCTACGGGTGAGGCTGGTCAGCATCGGCCATCTAGCAAAGCTGTGGGGTGTGCCAAAAGAGTCATCATACTGCAGAGTGCTGCGGAGAGGCGCGTGCAACGCGGACAAGTCTGGCTTGAAACTCTGGACGTCTGGAGAGCAGTGGAGGGCTCTCAAAGGGGCAGAGGAGAAGGTAAGGGGAGCGAAACGAGAGGTGGGAGGGTGATGAGGAGATGGAGAGAGGGCGGTCGACTGGCCCGTCTGGAGTGCGTTCACGGGACGAGTATCAGAGGGTCAGGACGGTGTACGGAGCGCAGATAGGTGGTTGAGGTTGAGCACGGCGCAGTCGACCTGGGCATGAAAAGCCAGCCCGAAGCGGAATAGCGGTAATCTTCGCTTACGTTTCGTTTCCTTTCGGAGCGCGGTGAAGGTGCAGGGTGAGGGTGCAGGTGCGCCAAAGACGTGCCGAGCGTCAGGGCTGCAGAGGCTGCAGAGCAACTTGGACGAGCCGCCAGTGGCCGGCCGATTATTTATTATGGGCACGCTGCTAGTGAAGCGTCCAAAGAAGATAAGACGCTGCCACGGTCACGCTCTAAATGATACGGTCTATTGGAAAACGCTGAACAAGGCAAGCCTCACCCCGCACAAAGAGCACCCTTAGCCGTCCTCTCCCGCTGACTCAGGCCGATAAGTTACGGCCTGCCGAATGGTCCATGGCGGATGCTGGACGGATGTGCCCCATGCATCATCTGGGCAGGTGGCAGACAATGCCTATCAGAGGCTCTCTCCCTTCAAAGACACGCCCGCTTTGTCCAACAGGCCAAACAATGCGATGCAGTCTCGGAATTGGCCTCGAGCGTGTTTTATTGAGTGCGAGAAGGAGAAGGAGAGGTGCCCATGCCCCATGCCCGGCTATCCTACGCCCAGATTCAAGTCTAGACTGGCAGCCTTTTCGCCCTAGGCTTCCTGCTAGGTAGCCAGCTCCATGATGCCGCATGTGCCTGCCCAGGCTGCGAAAAGGCGGTCGCAGCATACGCGCACCAATCTGTCAAATACGGCGACCGTTTTGAAACAGCCTGGAAGTTTCAAACTCGCACTGGACCTCCAGGGCTACCAATTCCACATCGGACCCTTGCCAGACGAAACGAAGTCGACGCCAGCTCGGAGAATCCCTTTCTCCGGGGCAGACTTTCATCCAACTGCTGGACGTTTCACATCCCTCACGCCCCGTAGTGCTGTCATGAATGTAGCTTGAGAACCTCCCATCTTCCTCTCCCCTCCATCCCACTAATTCCCCGCGCAGAAGGCTTGATGTGGATGCATGGGACAGTCTCCAATATCAGAAAGGTGCAAATCCGGCCGCCACGTACAGATGTCAGAACCTTGAAACTCTGAGCTCTTGTCTCCAGCATGAACTGAATAGCGGGTCCAGGAGCCTCGTTCCTGAAACAATTGCTACCCAGTTCATCTTCCCTCTTGATTCATTCATCTTCCCTCTCCCTGCAGGACCAAAGCAACCTTGAATCCCTTGGGCTTCCTTCGGGAAATCCACAGAGTCTCAGCATTGCCGAGACGCTATGCCGCGACATTGTTGGAAAAGAACGAATCAAGCCCCAAAGAATCATCTCCAAATGCATTATCGATGCCATCCAGACCATCGACGGTTTCCGCTACACAGAGCGCCAAGCATGGGGCAATACCGGTGACGATGGCACTCGCTTCAAGTTTGTATGTGTAGACTCATTGCAGAATCGGGATCGTGCAGCAAACGGAAAGGAAAAAAGGTCACGAACCTCGAATGAGGATGACCACCATCAAGAAGCCGGTAAACATGGCACAGCGGCCCGCCTACCAACTTATGATTGCGGAGGCTCTGTACACATAAAATTCTCCATCAAGTTAGAGTGTATAGACGTTGTTTATCGACACAACCCGATTCACAGAGATATCTCGGCTCGTCAAGGTAGTAATATTCCCGGAACGTCTCCAAGGTATGCAAGACACTTCCTTCGAAAGATCTGAACCGTAGCCAGCGATGCTGACGCATCTTTGGTATATTAAAAACAATCACCCATTCCACGTGGACTATATAACCACCATGACACAAGAATATTCCGGTCTTCTTACTAATCATGTAAAGAGAACTTCCCTCGTTATTAGACGTCCCAGTCGATACAACTCCGAAGAAGAGGGGGAGGCCTAGGAAGAGTGAAACGGGTTATGAACAAGATGGTAGCGTTGACAGAATCCCCTCAGCCAATCCAAACGGGAAAAAGCGAGCAAAGACAACTAAAAACAAGGAAGAACACCATCTCCAAAACACCAATGGTACCTCGAATTCTGGGCAACGCAAAAAGAAGAAGAAGAAGACGCGCACTGCGTGTGTCAATTGTTATCAACGTCACCTCAGTTGCGATGCAATAAGACCATCATGTAGCAATTGTGCATCAACCGTAGAACTATGTGAATACACGGAAAAAGGAGTTTACAAACGGAGCAGGACTGGATGTCTCAACTGCAAGAGGAGGAAGTGCAAGTGCGACGAATCGAAACCCGAGTGTTCATACTGTACAAAGATTTCTGAAGAATGCGAATACGCGGAATCGCCCTGAAAAACCATCATTCAGAAAGACCTACCCTTCCATATTCCCACGATCAAATCAATAATCGTAGCATATCGCCGACGTGTATTTCCATATAACGAAATATACGGGCCATGTTGGCAACCCTTATTCCTTGGGAATTGGTGTCAGTTCATTGCAATCAACACTTTGGCTGATTACTTGGCTAACGATGTAGGGCAGAGCCTTGCAAAACTTTCAACAAATCGCAGACGTTATATTTATAATCAATCAGTAAAAAAGCTATGTATTGAGAGCGCTGCGCATAAATTGAAAGATCCTACGCGCGCTGTAGATTTTGACCCCTACTACATACGCCGATTCCGACAACCCAAACAATCGCTCCCGGGGTCGTTAGTTGCGCGAGGCGAGATTTTGCCAAAGCCATGTTAACGGGATCCGATATTCAAATGCAGAAAGCAAAGACTTCAACGACAACAGGAGACTTCAAAAGATCATCCAGTCTGGAAGGGGAGCTTGAATGATAGCTCCCAAAAAGCTAATCAGGAATGCGTACGGCACAAGCAATATACAGTGGGCTTAAACAACTACTCTATTACCAGGCCTCATTGGGTAAACCGCGGTTCGGTATTCTAGTGAGAGTGCCATATTAAATTTCAGCCGTTCAAGTACTATCAAAATGTCCTAGAAGCTAAGACGGCGAATTGAAATTATTATACTGACCTACAAGCATTTTCGTTCCTGATGACGTGGGCCAATTTCGATGTCTTAAAAGCTGATCTTATTGGAATCTACGAGGGTACCCTGTTCGCCGGAATGAATATCCATGGAGAAGCGGGCCGTTTTGCTTTAGCCACACCTAACTTCCTACAGAACTCCTGTACGCCCCATAGACTTGATCACGCTATCCAATATAATCAAATCTGTATATATCTCCCTGAATCCAGCCATGATCAAGCCCAGTCGCCGTTAGCAAGTTTAAGGAACAGCCAAGGAAATAATATCACATCTTATCCATTTGCGGGAATTTGTAGTTCCGGCAGAGTTGTCCAAAGTTTGCTTTAAATCATGGGGGTTCTCAAAGGCAATTGCGGCTGGACTATCACCGTCTTGTCGTTCTTTCCGAGGCATAGTCACGATGCGTGGATACATTCTTCATTTGCTAGCGACTGCCGCCTTTGCACGCAGCGAAGAACATGCGGCTGCATGGAGCCAATGTGAGTTGTAAGAGAATGCCTTACTTAATGAAAGTGTCTGACTGTCTATGTAGGCGGTGGTGATGGATACACTGGGTCAACTAAGTGTGTCTCTGGGTTTTACTGCTCTAAGGGTACTCAGTATCACTCCCAATGCGTACCCAATCCCTCATGGATGCCTCGTGGTTCAACGTACAAACCAAGAGATTCGGCAGCAGTAGGAGATTGGGACTCTGCATATACCAAAGCAAATGCTGCTTTGGCAAAGTTGTCCCTAGGAGACAAAATCAGCGTCGTCACCGGAACAGGATGGTCTGTCGGCAACTGTGTCGGCAATACAAAGGCCGTTGGTTCCATCGGCTACCCCTCCCTTTGCATTCAAGATGGGCCTACCGCCGTCCGTTATGTTCGAGGTGTCACCGTCTTTCCTGCTGGAGTGCATGCTGCATCCACGTGGGACCCGGTACTGATTAGAGAAAGAGGAGCAGCTCTCGGCGAGGAGTGCAAGGCATTGGGAATCCACAACCAGCTTGGCCCGGTCGCAGGTCCACTAGGGAAGATCCCAACCGGAGGACGCAACTGGGAGGGCTTCAGCCCGGATCCATATCTCACCGGCATCGCCATGCAAGAAACCATCATTGGCATGCAAACAGCGGGTGTCCAGGCGAATGCCAAACATTACATTCTCAACGAGCAAGAGAATAGAAGAGACACCATAAACGCGGTCATTCCCGATCGTGTCTTGCATGAACTGTACCTTTGGCCTTTTGCCGACGCCGTAAAGGCCAATGTGGCATCCTTTATGTGCTCATACAACAAAATCAACGGCTCCCATGCCTGCGAAAATAGCAAAATCTTGAACGATATTCTAAAGACTGAGCTGGGATTTAAGGGCTACGTGAGCACGTCTTCCTCTCAAAAGACTTTGATGGGCTGTACTAACAACGTTGATAGTGTCCGACTGGGGTGCTCATCACACTACCGTAGGAGCTGCGGTTGGAGGAATGGATATGACGAGTAAGGACATTCACCTTCTTCATCATCCGCTTGTCTGACTAAAATACCTTGAACAGTGCCGGGCAGCGACTACAACAAAGGCAACGTCCTTTGGGGACCCGCTCTGCAAAGTGCCGTTAACAGTGGACAGGTGTCTCAGACAAGAGTTGACGACATGGTACGAAGAATCCTTGCGGCATGGTATTTGTTAGGCCAAGGTAAATCCGCCTCCTTAACTGAGTTAACAGAGGGATTAACTGTTATATCAGATAGCGGGTATCCCACTGCCACTTTCAACTCCTGGCAAATCGGGACGCATGATGTTCAGAAGGACCACAAGAATGTTGCTAGGGCAATGGCCCGCGATGGCATTGTGCTCCTTAAAAACGTAGACAATGCTTTGCCATTGAACAAACCAAAGAGCCTAGCTGTGATCGGGTCAGATGCGATTACCAATCCAAAGGGTCCGAACGCTTGCGAAGACCGCGCATGCAACGATGGGACTCTAGCCATTGGTTGGGGTTCTGGGACTGGAGAGTTTCCGTATCTCACGGCACCCCTCGACGCCATCAAAGCACAAGCGCAGAAAGACAGCACGACCGTCACGTCGTCGATAACCGACAACACCGGCTCCGCCGCATCTGCAGCTTCTGCAGCTGCCACTGCGATTGTCTTCATCAACGCTGATTCGGGAGAAGGTTATCTTACCGTGGAGAAGAATGCAGGCGACCGGATCAATCTTGACCCATGGCACAACGGAAATGATCTTGTAAAGGCTGTAGCCAACGTCAACAAGAAGACAATTGTAGTCGTTCACAGCGTTGGACCGATCGTCTTGGAGAGTTTCGTTGAAAACCCCAATGTGGTTGCCGTCGTCTGGGCGGGTTTGCCCGGCCAAGAAAGTGGTAATGGTCTGGTCGATATCCTCTATGGCTCTACAGCTCCCGGCGGCAAGCTTCCATACACAATCGCTAAGAAAGCAAGTGACTATGGAACAAGCGTCGTTCCCGGCGATGACACCTTTACTGAAGGTGTTTATATCGACTACAGGCGCTTTGACAAGGACAATATCGCACCTCGTTATGAATTCGGCTTTGGATTATGTGAGTAGTCACGAATTCCGCACCATCTCTCCCAAAACTAATGGTACTTCTAGCTTACACTAATTTCACGTACTCGGACTTGACGGTCGACTCGAGAGCGGTGGCAGGGCCAGCGTCAAGCAAGACAGTTGTCGGAGGACCTGAAGATCTCTACGATACGGTAGCAACAGTCACAGCCAAGATCGCCAACAGTGGCAGCGTGACAGGTGCTGAGGTAGCTCAGCTTTACATTGGGCTCCCGTCTTCGGCTCCCGCAGCAGCACCAAAACAATTGCGAGGATTCGCCAAGTTGAGCTTGACGGCGGGAACCAGCGGAACTGCGACCTTCAATCTGAGGAGGAAGGATCTCTCGTACTGGGATGTTGGAAAGCAGCAGTGGGTGATCCCAAGTGGTAGCTTCAACGTCTTTGTTGGTGCTTCGTCGAGAGATATTCGACTGAACGGGACTCTTACTGCGTAAAGCTAGCAAGGCACGTATCTTCTTGTAGAAGGATGATGGATATTCGTTCAACAGGATAGATAGAATGCAGTTTGAAAGGCGGCTAGGATACACAGCATGAGTACCTATAATGTCCATGTATGTATATGTGGACTATCGTGCCGTACACAATCCGATGTCCACAGCATGCAGTTCTTCTCTCCTCTCCGTACATCGGCTCGCTTAACCAAAATGGCCGTTACCTTAGCAGCAAGAGCCTAGTTTCTTTAGCTCGCGATGCGGTGAGTTGGCTTGACAAATATTCATTTCCTTATCGCGCTCAAGGGGGAATGGAGGCATTATTGGTTGAATTTGCAACGTTTTTAATACCTAATGGTGCCGTGGCTATCCTCAGGCCGAATGCGGACATGGCCCCTCCACAGCCTGCGAGAGAATTCGGGCCTGACATCAGTGGGCGATCTTCTCCACAAGCTGTGGTTGCTGCAGTGGAGTCGTCGGTGAATTGCAGGAGATGAGCCAAGGGACCAATGGCAGCAAGGCCAATCGGACTTGGGTGGCAGGGCGTGAGAGGAAAAGAAAATTTTGTTGCTGGAGATGCGTCATTCGCCCGTCCCGCATTCGGCCTAGCGTCATCTGAACTCTTTCAGCCAGGGCCTTTTCATGTGCGCGCACGGACTACCCCTCCACTTCCCTCGAAGCTAGTCCGCCCATTCTTATTCCGCCTCTTCTTCACTCACCATTCTTCCTCCTCTTCCATCTTCCATTCTCTGTCCTCCGCCACTCCATCTCTTCTCCAGCCTCTGCTGCTGCACGTCCACCACTCTCACAAAAGGAGCCGCTGCTCCCACCTCTTCTGACTGAAACCCGATCTCTCTCCCATCGCGCTTATGCGTGCTGTTCAAACCACCTTTACTTCCCAGGTACGTGTGTGTCATGGCTCTTCGCTCCGAGCAATCTTGCCCTTATCTGTGCCCATCGCACACCGTCCCTTTCCGCGCGCCTTACCTTCCTTGCGCCCTACTTTTTACATGTTCATCGTCCCGCCCATCTGTCGCTGCTCCTCGAACCTTCATGATCATGGCTAACCGTCTCCCATAGGACTACATCTCAGGTATGTCGGGCTTTGCCAGACAGCTTCAGCTCAACCATAGGAGCAAATGGGCTAACCGATGCCATGACAGACCACTTGTGGAAGGCTTCCATTAACTAAACTACCGCCATTACCACTTTGATCATCCACTTTTTTTCACAACCACTCATCCAGCATGCTCTCTCAACTCTTCAAGCCTTCCGCAATGCGGTCCGGGACCGTCCTGGGACAAGCCATGAAAGCCCGTGCCCAATCACGCTTCATGGCCTCTGTTCATTCCACTCCTCGTCAACAGCCTACCCCACAGCGACGAGGAACGCCAATTTCCCTCGAGCGAGCTACATTCACTATTAAGGTAGGCAATCCCTTGTTCTGCTACTCCTACACGCTACTCACCGCCTCTCATAGAATGGACCCATCTTCTCTGGCAAGTCCTTCGGAGCCAAGTCCAACATCTCTGGTGAAGCCGTCTTCACCACCTCCCTTGTAGGCTACCCTGAGTCTATGACCGACCCCTCCTATCGTGGACAGATTTTGGTCTTCACCCAACCTCTCATCGGCAACTACGGTGTACCCTCCGCGGCCCGCGATGAACATGGTCTGCTCCGTTACTTTGAGTCCCCTCACATCCAGGCCGCTGGTATTGTTGTACAGGACTATGCCCTCCAGCATAGCCATTGGACTGCCGTGGAAAGCTTGTCCCAATGGTGTGCCCGTGAAGGCGTTCCAGCCATCTCAGGGGTTGATACCCGTGCCATTGTAACCTACCTCCGTGAGCAAGGTTCCTCGCTTGCTCGTATCTCTATTGGTGAAGAGTACGATGCCGATGAGGATGAAGCTTATATTGACCCTGAGACCATTAACTTGGTCCGTCGTGTCAGCACCAAGGCACCCTTCCACGTTAGCTCTGGACTTGGTGATCTCCACATTGCCCTCATCGATTGTGGTGTTAAGGAAAACATTCTTCGTAGTCTCGTTTCCCGTGGCGCTAGCGTTACTGCATTCCCCTACGATTACCCTATCCACAAAGTGGCTCACCACTTCGACGGTGTCTTCATCTCCAACGGACCCGGCGACCCAACCCACTGCTTGTCAACTGTATACAACTTGAAGAAGTTGTTCGAGACATCCCAGATCCCCGTCATGGGCATTTGTATGGGTCATCAACTCATTGCTCTTGCCGCTGGCGCCAAGACGGTCAAGCTCAAGTACGGAAACCGTGCCCACAACATCCCGGCGCTTGACCTTACTACCGGAAAATGCCACATTACCTCCCAAAACCATGGATACGCCATCGACCCAACCACTCTTCCCGAAGGATGGAGGGAGTACTTCACCAACCTGAACGACCAATCGAATGAAGGATTGATCCACAACTCTCGACCCATCTTCAGTGCTCAGTTCCACCCCGAAGCTAAGGGCGGACCTTTGGATTCTGCATACCTTTTCGACAAGTACATCGAGAGCGTACAGAAGCACAAGCACCACCAAGCTAGCCTCTCCAACAAGGACAACAAGCCAAACCCACTTTTGGTTGACTTGTTGAGCAAGGAGCGTGTCGGTGTTCACCCTAACGAAATCGATGTCGAGCCACACCCTGTTGGAAGGGTAGAGCCGGTCATTGAGCATGCTCACTCTTCTCCCCAGCCCATTGCTGTAGGTGCTTGAGTAATGATATAACGCGTAGGGTTACAGACTGTATAGATGGCAATTTGTAGGACTGGAATTCATTGTTTGGGTCGTTTGGGAGTTGCGGGGGGAGTATTTCTATGTTTAATATTGTATGTGCGTAAAGCAACAACGGTAACCAAGCCTCTGATGGGATGCAGAAGATGGGATACATATTTATATATTTTTCAGACTGAAGAATGAATCAATATTCTTGAAAGCTCGTCTTTACTGATTTGTGCGATGTGATGTCTAACTAAGCCTTGCCAAACCCAGGTTCCTCGCCTTCTAAACCTACATCTCCATTCCCATTTCCACCCGCTTCACTAGTCCCTTTCTCAACGGCCGCAATACTACCAACAACAGCAGGAGAAGCAGCCCCTAAAGAAACACCCCCAAGACCGGCTCTCCTCGCCTCTTCCCTTTCCCTCTCCTTCTTCCTCGCCCCCGCCTTCAGCTTCTCCCATTGCTCCCGGTACTTCCCTAGTAATCTAGCCTGCTTCTCGTTATCGCGGGCGAGAGTATCTTTATCAGTTTGGAGGGTCGATATGGTGAGGGCTTGGGAGTCCAGGAGAGCGGTTAGATTTGCTACTTTAGCTTCGAGGTCGGAGAGTTGGGTTGGATCGGATGTGGAGGATGGGAGGAGATTGGCTGCAGGTGCGGAGGTAGGGGCTGCGGGGTGGTGTGGTGGTGGTGATGGGGATGTGGTGGGGGATGTAGTTGCTGCTGTTGCGATTGGGTTTGTGTTTGGTATGGCGGAGGGTGAGGAGGGGAGGGGAGGGATAGGTGGGATTGTGCCTGCGGCGATGGCTTGGGCCAGGGCGGCGGGGTCGGAAGGTTGATTCCCCCTTGCGTGGAAGCTTTGGGCGAGGGCTAGGGATTGTGCTTGGGATTGCGCTTCCCACATTTGAAGGCGTTTGCTTTGCTTGTCGAGGAGCATCCGTAGTGTTTCGTTCTCAAGTTGCACTTCCTCCATGGTCTTGAGTCCGTTGCCGCGACCGGCGGGGATGGCGCGAGAGGAATGGGCGGAGCTGGGACGACTGTGCCGTCGGAGGTGACGTTGGGAGGTGGGCGATGGGGGATAGGGCTGCTCGACTGCGTCAACGAATTCATCATGGAGGCTGCCACTGCCACGATCAGAGGCGTCTTCTTCGATCAAGTCGAGGAGGTGGGAGCCTTGTGAGGGGTGCTGTTGGTGTTGGTGCGATACGATGCCCGCGTAGGAGAGCGTACCGCCAGAGGTAGGGACTACGTAAAAGGACTCGGCATTTGCGAAGGGGCCGGTGGGTCCTTGACCTTCACGGAGGGCGCGCAAGGCTGGCTTGGAGATAAGGGAGGTGTAGTCTGGGTCGGAGGTTGCGCTGGTTGATGCGCGGGAGGGTTTGACAGTCGGGGCGGGCTCGGGAGAGGTGATGTTTGTTGTGGATGTGCCTCGAAGAGGGAGGCTAGCAAACGCAAGTGGTGCTGATATTGCGGAGAGAATCGGTTCGAAGGTAGAATAGAATCGCTGGAAACCTTCCTCTGACGGTGAGGAGGGTGTTGCCCGTTCTGTAGCGAGCTGGGTTCTCCTAGACCCTCCATCTTCGTATTTCTTTGCCTGGCGCTGGAGCGTATCTTTCAGAGGGGAGTCTTGGTCTGCACGGCCGCGAGTGTTGGCAACCGCAGACGCAACAGAGACTGATGGAGATGCCGGTGGTCCTCTTCTCCCATGCGCGCCGGGTATGCCTCGCGCTGTCGCTAGGTTGCTCGCTATCGAAGAAGTGTGATCGCGAGCTGGCCTCCGACGAGACACTGCCCGCGCAGTCGAAGGCGTAGGGGAGGTCGACCGAGGGGCAAGCGAACTGGATGCTTCGATGGCCGCAGGGGACGGCGTGGCGTGAGACTCCAAAGCCTCTGCAACCGCATCGTGGTCTTTGGGGTTTGTGACAGCGGTTCGGCCCGCGGGAGATTTGATCAGGGCTGCTAATTTGTGGTGGTGGCTTTCAAGGAGCGCGAGGATGCGGAGGGCCTACTCAGGTGTTAGACTGTGACCATGGCGAAATAGCATGGATGGTGTACGTGCCTCAAGGTCTGTGGTTTCGCTGGCTGCGCTGGCGAGTTCCGCGGCAGCCTGTTCATGCTCGGTGGCAGCTGTGGTGATGTTGCTGTTCCAGGTCGCAGTCGAGGCATTCCGGATGTGATCGTGGGCTTGGATGATGTGTGAGGCATCCATAGTAGGCGGTGTGTACAGGTTTTCGGTCTATGTCATGGCGCGACAAAGCAGGAATTTCGGGGGGAGGTGTGGGAGGGAGGTGTGGGAGGGAGGTGGAGGGAAGGTGGAGGAGCACAGCTGAGCGCAGACGGAGGCAGAGGTGTTTGGTGAATGACACTGACACTGACACCGACACCAGAAACGTGTTGGTGGGATGGGCTGCAGCACCTGGGCAAGGATCAGGCAGACTTGCGGGTTGCTTAATTTATCGCGGGCCCCTCTCGTCCCCTACCCCTACTGGTGCGGTGCGGTCCACAATCCATCTGCCGCGTGCTAAATTGGTATTCGTACTGCCACTTGTGTGGCTTGTACTCCATGTATTTTATGACGATCGCTCCAGGCCAGCGACGAAGGCCAAGTTCGAAACTCCGTCATCCAGCCCCAACCCGCACTCTCCAACCCGTTCACGTTACCGCTGACGACGGGCTGAATCTTTATTACACCTCGCTCGCCTTCGCCTTCGCCTTCTCTACCATGCTGGCTTTCCTCTCGTTGTTCCACGTCTGTCCTTGATTGTGCCCCCCAATCAAGGCTCAACCCCCCGACGAGCAACCTTGGGAAGCTTCCCCGCAAACGCACCTCAGACACACTTGGACCCTCCGGCCAGGCCACAATGTCTCTCTGAACTGCAGCTATTCATAACCGCCTCACTCGATTCGCGCATACCTTCGTGCGCATTGGCAAGACCACAGGACACTTAACATGGAGACTCCTGGTGAGGGGACGCCAGGCCCCGTCGTTTCTATTGGCCAAGGGTCACTATCAACGCCTGATGGCCGGCTCAGGAAGAAGTCTAACACTTTTGTGACGACTAACTCATCTACCAACTCGCTTGCAAGCAGCGACACACATCATGAGGGCTCGAGTGGCTTCCGGTCGTCTGTCGACGGAGCCTCGGACAGGTACAGCGCGAGGAAGTCAGAGGACGGACAGGGCAGACCCAGCGGAGAGAGACGCAGAAGGATGTCGAAGCTGTTCAAGGGCAGACGAAGGAGGAGGAAGTCGGGCTCTGAAGACGAGCGCTCGCCGTTCGACATGGAAGACGTGCCCCCACTGCCCAGCACGTCAAAACTGTTGCATATGGATTCACCAAGCCCCAGCCAAGAGTCGCTAGGGATGGCAAAGAGCGTGGCCAGCAGCCAGTTGACCGAGGACTCGGACGCAGACGGGTAAGTGAACAGTTCTCTTTCATTTCTTTTGATCGATGAAGCAAACGATGCAACAACACTCGTTCGGTCCTGTCTGTCTTGGACTAAGCCGATTGGAGACCGAGCGCCTGGCACAGCAGACGAGCTTTGACGCCTGGAACGTCGAACAACCCGGCCGACTCTCCGCCATGCTCCCCACCATCGTCACTACTCACACATGGCCAATCTTCCTCCGCTGGCGGTCGCTCATTAATCCTCTCCCTTCCCTATTGCTGTGATACCTAACACCTCCTCTTACGACTCTCCTTTGTCTCTTTCTCTTTAGCCTGCCCTACTAGAGTGCGCGTCCCCCGGAGCTAATCGTCAGCCGCAGACACCCACCGGTCAGGCCATCGCTTTCTCCTCACCAGTCTCACGCTGGATACTTGACCCTCTCCTCTCCTTTGATCACCGCCGAGACTGTCGATTCTCCTCC
>AJFL01001758.1:0-22390 GCA_000467735.1 Rhytidhysteron rufulum CBS 306.38
CCGCTCCCACCGCTCCCACCGCTCCTGCCGATCCCGACTCCACTGTCCCTGACAGCAGCTCTCTGGGTCTAGTCCACGCCAATACACTCGACGTCGGTTCCTCTATAAAACGAAGTCCATCCCCGGTGGGCAGACTCAAAGAGGCTTTCACTCCCATAAAACGATCAGCAACTCCAAAGGCTGGGAGCGATCAGGACTCAAACTCGAGCCGGCCTGGTACTAGCGGGGGAGGATTCGGGGGCTTTCTTGGTGGAGTAGGGAAGAGACCAGGCTCAAGAGGAGGAACGAAGGTCTTGGAAGAACCAGTGCCAATTCACGCATCGCCGCCACGGTTATACGATTCCCCTGAAACACTGTCTACGCCTGCACTAATCACCGCCTCGCCAAGGCCAATCGTCACAACAATACCAGCTACACCGCCGAATTTGGTCGAAGCGCCCCAGACCCTCGTAACACCACCCACTCCTACAGACTCAAGGCCAGTTTTTCCTTCGATACCTGCCGTCGCTGCTAGAGGGGAGTCCAAACACCACCCTACACAGTCGAGTCCAGACGCAAATATTATTACCTCCCCTTCGGGGAATATGATATCGCATAGACGGGTGCGATCAGCAACAAACCCGCCAAGCAAACTATCTAATTCCATTACTGTACCCCTGACGCCTCATATCGAGGAGACCAAAACTCCTGGAGGTTCCTTTGTTAGTCCAAATTCTGGAGGTTTCTTTTCATCTGTATTTTCTGCTGCACAGAACGCCGCAACTTCATTGGGTAGCACTATTGCTAATACCTCCATTACTACCGGAAACAAGGGCAAGGCGAATAAAGAACAAATCGAGGAAGAAAGATTAGGTCAAGTAGGAGGAGAAGAAGTCATTGGACCAGAATCCGCAGACGCAACTATCGAACCGCCTGGGAACGAGCGACGACAGCTTGCTGTTGAGACCCTTGGATCTGGAAACCTCAGCCTTGCTCACCTTGGAATATCTGAAAGTTCAGATCCCAGTCCAATGTCTTCTAAAGCTGATCTCACACACGAGCAAACGACTGCGCGAGCTGAGGATGTCGCTGCCGCACAGGCAGTGTCAGCCGCATATGCAGCAGAAAAGCCAGCAGCCAGCTCAATTTCGGACCGACCTCGTTCATTGACAACCTTGTCTAATCTGTCTGGCACAGCCTCTCCGCCTCGCCAACCGAACGAAACAGATTCTCCGGGCGCACCTCTTCATCGGACAGGAAGTATAAGAAGCCGTATCAGTGACAAGCGAAAAAGGAGGCACCGTGGCAGTTCTGTAACGACAGGAAATACGGCTCCCTTTGGTGCTAGTACCACGAATTTAGTGAATGCCGCTGCTTCAGGTAGCAGTACACGTTTGAATGGAACTGGCTTCGCCGTAGCCCCCCCGAGGCGAAATCGAGATTTCCACAATCTGTTCAAGAGTGTACCAGAAGATGATTATCTCATCGAAGATTATAGCGCTGCTCTTCAAAAAGAGATTTTGCTGCACGGGCGTTTATATGTCTCGGAGGGTCATTTATGCTTCTCAAGTAACATTCTAGGTTGGGTAACGAACCTTGTGATTAGTTTCGACGAGGTCGTCTCGGTCGAGAAGAAGTCCACTGCGGTAGTGTTCCCTAATGCGATCGTCATCCAGACCCTGCATGCTCGAAACGTGTTTGCTAGTTTTCTGAGTAGAGACTCGACGTACGACCTCATCATTGGCATCTGGAAGATCAGTCATCCGAACCTGAAGAGTTCTCTCAACGGAGTAACTCTAGATGGATCAGGTACGGGTGACAAAACAGAAAAAGCTGAGTCCGTTCTTAGCGACGATGCCTCCCTCGAGGCCACTGATGATGAAATTTATGACGAAGATGCTGAAGAAGAAGATGGATTAGGTAGCTTTACTGAGGCAGGAGATGGCAGCATTGCGGGAAGCGAGGTCGACTCGGTCAAAGCAGAAGTCCGTAAAGTATCAGCTAGTGCTGCGGGAGCACCCGTAAATGGAGGTTCAACGAAGGTGATCGATAACGCCGAAGCAGCCGTCAATGGTGCAGCAGCATCTGCAGATTTCCCCGGTCCCGCAACACATGGCCCTACCGACTGCGGCGATGGCGATAGCCATTATGATAAGTTACTCATCGACACAACTATACCCGCACCTCTAGGCAAGATCTACTCGCTTATGTTCGGTCCTGCCTCTGGTGTCTTCATGCGAAAATGGCTCGTCGAAGACCAGAAATCCACGGACTTGCAAATGGAAGACGATAAGCAGGGGCTGGGTGAAAATAAGAAATCATTTTCTTTCTCCTACATTAAGCCTCTAGGTGGGTCCATTGGTCCGAAGCAGACGAAATGCAATATCAACATGACGCTGGAGCAGTTTGACTTGGAGAAGGCAGTTACCGTAATGTGTTCAACACAGACACCCGACGTACCCAGTGGGAATATTTTCCTGACCAAAACACGATATTGTTTGTCGTGGGCTGCAGGAAATAATACGAGACTGGTTATGACCTTTACCGTCGAATGGAGTGGGAAGAGTTGGCTCAAAGGTAGAGTTTTTTATGTCGGTGCTTCCTAATCCTACCCTCTAACCATTATCACAGGTCCGATCGAAAAGGGCGCCAACGATGGCCAAATTTCCTACGCAAAGGACATAACTGCTGCTCTCAACGCTGCAGTAGCTGCCAAATCAAAGCCCAAACCTGGACCAGGGAAACCAGGCAGGAAGGGCCGCAGGGCAAAACAACCAACAGACGCCGATACAGCACCAGCAGCAACTATTTCCACCACCACAACCCCTGCCGCAAAGGCCGACTCCGACTGGGGCCTTTTCGAACCGCTCCACGGTCCCCTCAAACCCCTTATCAGCATTCTCGAAACCCAAAGCACCATCATTATCCTCGTCCTTTTCCTCCTAACTACCTATCTCTGGTTGTTCCGCCAACCCGCCACCTTCACGCACGGCCACGGTTCTCTTGGGCTCCCGGGCATGCCAACTTCGCAACGCATCGCCGCCTACGAAGAAATCTGGCGGTCAGAAGAAAGCGAGCTGTGGCAATGGTTGGAGGAGCGTGTGGCAATGGATCGAGCATTATCAGGCATGCATGCGCGGGAAGTAGATGAGAAGTGGCAGAAACGACAAAGGCAAAGGGAGATGGAATCTAGGCTATACGATCGCGGCGTCGTAGGTAGCATGAGCGAGAGGCAAATGGACGAAGCGATCCGAGTGACTCAAGAACGCTTGGACGCGTTGAGGGGTGCCGTAGAAAGGAAGAGAAGTGTTTCATCCCCTGCAGCGGGAGAAAAGAAGGGGCAATAAAACATAACCCTCTCAACTTCTAACTTTTTTAACGGCCGGCTTGTCTTTATTCTTTTTTTATAGACGGGGTATAAAAGGATAGGTATTCATTGGGAATTGTACTTGTACTACAGCTAATTAGTTTTACTTTGTTCGGTTTTCTTGTTTTTCTTATTTCCAGTGTTATATAAAAAGCTCGTCGTCTTGCCATCCCAAGGTTTTCTTTTTGTTTTATATCTAATTCATTTACAGAACCAATATACTCTACTTCAATTTCTAGGCATATACAAAAATGGTTTTGGAGATTCAGTGTCATTTTCAATTCTATACATAAGCTTATATTATCAAGTCTGTACAGGATGTTGAAGAATAATAGAATAATCACAAATTTCAAGTCGCACTGACATGTCTCCTTTAACACGATTTCAAAACCGTTCGGTATGTGCGGTAACTTTCTCTTTTTAGCTACCTATAGCTAGATTTTATACAATAAAGGGTATAACCCCCTGATACTCCATCGATGAAATTTTCCAATTTTTTCCCATTAGAGCCCTGGTATCATCCAGCTAGACAGTGACATAGGAAAAGAAAAGGAGTGATAAACGCCGATACCTAGAGCCTGGTGTGGAGTAACATGGTCACAACGCGACACTATGCTTATCCTGATTTGAGAGTGGTGGAATAAAACACCAAAGACTCCGTTTCCTGATGTCGAGATGGGCTGAAGAAAAAGGGCATATTAGAATAATGCTTATATCTAGGTAGATTTACCGATATCAAAGAGGACCGGCCTCCTAGACTACTTACCAAAATAACCAGGGAAGAATCCATCTGTTCCAGGGCAAACATGGGTCTGCATGCAGCAAAGTCATCAATCACGCACGTACCTCGCTCCATATCTAATCTACCGCCATCCACCTCTGCCACCGCGATATCCGCCTCTGGGTCCTCCACGACCGCCTCGGAAGCCTCCGGGCTCGGCATACGGACCACGTATATCGGGTCCATCGAAGACGAGCCTGGCACTTTCAAAGGAAAACTTGACTCGTTGGTCTAGTCTGCCACGTCCGCGGCCCCTAACTCTATCCTCTGGATCCCACTTCCGACTTGTCTCCTTTTCTAACTCATCAAGTCGCTTCTCTGCAATCTCTGGATCAACGGGCAAATAATAGATCTTTGGCTTCGTGGTTGTCGACTTAAAGAGGGTATCCAAAGTCTGAAAATTACGGTCTGCTTCCTGTCGACGCTCAGCAGGAGCAGGATAGTTAGAAGGACCCGGACGTGAGGGACGAAAGCGTTCGGTGGGGGAACGGGGCCCAAGGGGTGCACCGGGGACGCCTGGAATGGACCCTGTTCGCTGTTTCGGATGTGAGGACGCGGAGCCGACTTCTTGGAAATTGGCGACGACACCTTCGTTCGTCTCATCGTACACGACCTCATATCGTTTCGCTGGTGGGCCGCGCATTCCGCGAGATTTCTCTTCATCCATGGCATCCTCTTCCTTTCTAATCCATGCCTCTACTTTGTCATCGGGGACGAAATCGACCCAAAGGTCCTTTCTATCCCGCTCATTCGGCCATTTGACACCATGCAGACTTGCACGGACGCGAGAGGCCTGGGAAATTGAGTCGAACAAGGCAAATGCGTGGGATCGCATGCCGTCTAGGAAGAAATCCTTTAGAATGTCATCTTCGTCAGGTTCTGAGCCAGGAGGAGCCGCAAGCTTGACGAAATGTGCACGAAGTAGTGGCTCACGGAGCGGTCGCATGAGGTTCCGGACATAGATCGCTGCGGTTGCTGGGTGAAGCGCAGGTTGGATAGGACGGTCGTCAGCCGGCGATGCCTCTGGGGTGACAGGGCGCTCTTTCTTAGAGTTGGCAGATTCGAAGAGATTTTTGTAGCGAGTATCCTTTCCTTTACCCTTGGTTGCAGGCATAGAAATGGTAGTATCGGGTTTGTCTGCGTCCTCGACAGGGGCGGCAAGATCGACGGACGGTGGTGCAGGTTGCTTGGCGAAATCCGTTTTGTGAATTCCATTAGCATCTTGAGTGCTCTCTAGGACGACCATAGAAGGTTCTTCTGGTCGGTCTTGCATCTCTGTATCCTTATCCACCTGATCCTCTTTCAAATGCACCACATTGGTTGCTTCATCGACCTGGCGTAGTTTCTTCTCTGGTGGCAAGTCTGGCGTAAGGCTACGTCGTTTTCGCTTCCTCCTATCAGCTTCTAGTTCTTCTGAATTCAAGCGCGAAGGCTCCACGGAGCTATCAGCTGGCTTCTCTAGAATTGGCTCTGGCCTTTCTATCGACTGGGTTTCGGTGGGGTCTACGGAGGGTGCAACAAGTCCCATTGTTGGTTCAGCTTGAACAGGAGCTTCAGGAGCGGGCGGCGTGGGCTCTTTGGGAGCTTCGGTCAGAGGTTGAGTCTCTGTTGCGGAGACTGCTGCTTCCAAAGAAGGTTGTGTTTCCGTCTCGATCGGTTGTGTAGGCGCTTCGGCAGGGAGGGTAAAGCTCGATACGTTGGAGGGAGCCTCCTGTGTTTCCTTTGGTGGAGCGGGAAGAGTGCCTTCAGATGTTTGAGTAACGTCAATGTTTTCAGAAGGCTCAGCTTGTGCATCTGCGCCTTCACTTTCTCTCTCGGCAGGTGGTGCTTCCTCCTCCTGTGTCGTAGTCTCCTTTGGAGGTGATTGTGACGTGGGAGCTTCTTGCTCTTCAGCTACGACTTGTACAGAGTCATCGGCGGCCTTATCAGCTTCTTCGAGCTTTGCGATGATGTCTGCCTTGCGTGTAAGGCCGGTAGAAGGTATGCCGCGCTCTTTAAGGACCTTGCGCAGGTTTGCGACGGTTTGTTTATTGTAATCGGTCATAGCGACGGTGTAGAGAATGACTGGCTAGAAATGGGTGTTAAATATGAATAAATGGCAGCGCATATGCAATCATATGGAATATACAGACTTCAAACTAGCTTTGGGGTGATGTTGGTGAAAGCTGCGACGTCGAGGGTGAAAGAACAAGAGGAGCTCCGTATAAGGTAGTTAGTGTCGCGTCTGGTCTTGGCATACGAAACCGACTCCAACGACGCACGTGACTATTGTGAACGACCATCCCATCTAAACACGCTTTCAAAATATAATGTTGTATTTATTCGTCCACCATCATGCGGGGTTTGGAATGCTAATGAAATAGTAAGGTTGCCTCTAGGAGAGAAACAAGGCTTCAGGAAACCCGTCTGGGTCGGGTATCACAGGAAAATACCAGCCTTCTTGATCACCAAACGTAACCACATGTGCCCGTAAGAAACAAATGACCACACCAGAACGCCATGCGACCGTCCAGAGCCATCTAAGCTCCCGTAATCCAAGGTCGAGTACCCATAGTACAAATCCACCTGAAAAAATCACCAAACCAAGAGCGACCACTGTTACTTAAACGGTTCAAATCAATCCAGGAGGAGGTCCTCCTCCTCTACCATCACCGGGTCTTTGATGCGGCTGCGTTGCCCCTGCAAACATATCCCAACCTGCGCTTGGCCGAGTACCCAAATCTTGTTCCTGTGGTCTCCCTCCTGGCGTTCTCCCTGCTCCGTAGTAACTTGTATCCTGAGGCTCAAAGCCCTCCCGGTCATCCCGTCCACCAACGATACCATACTCCTGCCCCGGTAATGGTGCATTCGGCAAGTGATCGGGGTGATAAGATGCTAGGTCTGCGGCGGAGTCTTGGGCGTAGTAACGTCGGGGCTCCGAGAATGAGTCATGGGGGGCAAAGCTTGGTCTTGAGAAAGCGTTCTGCTGTTCATACGGGTTAGTTTGCGCATGAGACAACAACCCTTGGGTGTCCGAGTCTTCAAACCCAGGATTATCACCCGCTTTCCCCCCGGGCTTCGTAACCTCCGTTGCTGCCTCCCCATTCCCCGCAAACGTGGGGCCCGAATGATATGCCGTATCCGCTGAAGACATAGAGCCCATTTTGGTCTGGTATGAAATATCCTTCTTGCGGTTGCGAGCTCCAACAAATAACCAGCGGAATCCACGGCCGCAAGCCTTGACAATGTCCCAAGGGTTGAATGCATCGACAAGGGCGCGTGCAGGTCCAGCAGCATACTTTGTCGGCACCGGGCCACCAAAGCTGTCGGTTGGCTGCTGCTTAGACATGTCGTACGGTTTCCATGAAAAGGCGAAAACGTGCATCGCTGCGAATACGGACATTTCAACGCAAATCAGCATTGCGGGGATGCCGACCTTGATATCTGGATAGTTGATTTGTTTTGTTGGCTGTAGCGGCCCCGAATCACTACTCAGAAATGAGATCAGGAGACTTTGCCAGAAGGAGAAGAAGATGACAAGCTTGATGCAGAGAATCTTAAGAAACGGGCTGTACGGTGCCAAATCAGGCTTGAGCTGGTAGTAGAACTGGATAAGGCAGTACATGGCAATGGTGACGGAAATACATTCGATCGTCATAACCCAGATGTGGGCAAACGCAGGGTGCAAGGATGATTCGCAGTACCGGTCGTTCGCTTGGGCCACGACAGAAACAATGGTACAGAATACTCGGACAAAGCAGTACTGGAAGATGGAGATCCATACGACCTGTTAAGTGTTAGTTGAGCGCATTCATAAGATGAAAGGTCCCTACATTGAACCACGTTAACCCGCTCTGTGGCTTCCTAAAGATGCCCTTGTGCTCTCCACCAGTGCATTTCTGGAACCACGGAACAGGCCATAACCAGTTTTTAGGCTCTAGTGCTCTAAAGTAGTCCTTCTGCTCGTGCAAGGTGGGTGCGATGTAGTGGCACATCAGTGTGAAAAAGCTTGATATTGCGAATGCTTCGTAGCAGTCTCGAACTACTTCAAAGTAAATTGAATGGCGGTAGTAAAGATATGAAAGGAACGAGACGGTGGCGTATATTGGTATCATTAAAAGAATACGGATGATGCTGTTGGATTGGCAATTAGCAAATGTTTTATCATAGGGAATCAAGAGTGCTCACTGTATCTGCTCCCGCGGTTTCAGGTAGTGCATAGCATGTCGAACGATAAGAAAGAAGGCGATGAGGACGGACAGTAGCCCAAAGACGGCAGAGATGATGAGGCCCAGATGATGGAAGGTTAGTTTATGCCATAATGGATCCTCATCGACTATGTCCAAACGTTAGCGACTTTCCCTCTTCGATTGGACGGGTGTCTCCATCGTACTCTTCTGCTCCGTGAGCGTGGTGTTACAATACGGCATGCTGGAATGTGGAGGCCCCTTAGCAAAGCGCAATCGCCGCGACTACCTCCTGTTGTATTAAAAAGCTAAATGCGAAGGCGTCCACGGGCGCATTCGGAGAACGTAATGATTGCCGTTGCGGCGAGGGAGCGGGTCTACCGGTGATGAGGAGAGGTCGAGGTGTCGAGTGGAGCGGGAGTGGACGTCGTGGTCGGCGCAAGTGTGCTATCTGTCCCGGTGGGTTGTTGGGAACAGCGCTGAGCTGGAGCTCAATGGGAACGAGGGCAAGACATAGAAGGAGGGAATATGAATTGGGTCGGTGGCAGTGAGAGGAATGGTGGGCTGGGGGATCTTGATGAGGATTGCCCGCGGCGGATTGGCCGCTAAGCTCAACGAGGCCGTGAGGAGAGCGCGTAAGATGAATCTACGTAACGCAGAGCGCCCCTTGAGCAAGGGTCCACCAACCTTGATGCAGGGTTTCAGGTTTGATGCGCCGCACTTGGGCAACCTCCAGTCTGTTGGTCCTACCCGTCGACTGCGAAAAATAGAGGGGGCGCAGTTCCTGGGGCTTGGGTGAATAGAAACAGTGTGCGCAGAGAATAAATAAAAAGGGTCAGGCATGAACCACGAATGCACTCTCTGCATCTCACAAGGCGACAAGCTTCGGTCAAGGCTAGTCAAGCTTCGCAGATCTACTATTGTCTGATTCCGACGCCACACTCGTGGCGATACTCCCGCAGTCAAGCGCCTGTACCTAGGTAGTCAAGACATTTTAAGACATACACAGCCACCTTTGTCACCGCATCTGGAGAACACGATACATTCACATGACGAGAAACCCTTGAAAGCTGATGTTCACCCCCAGCCAAGTGGCCACCGTCTTAGGATTCGCTGCGTAACTGATTCCATCTTTTTAGACTCCCAAGACCGGCGATCAAACGTTTCCGAATGGCCTTTGCAACACATGCAGGAATGAAATAACCGGAAGCCGGCTCGACTATTTTTTGGCATTCACATAACTGCAGATATGACTCGACATATAATGCTCGAATACATCCCGACTCACCGTATCTCTCCTGCTAGAAGCTGCCAATACGATGTTTGAAAATTTGCGCTCTCATCGCGCCTTAGTAAGAATCGATGCTCATCTCGGTACGAATTGCGCGTATAGTCCTTAAAAGCCCATGACAAACTCCGAAGCCCAACAGGATTCTGAGCCCTTTCTATCATCGGACATTCTACCCTGGGAACAGCTTCGTTAGCAAATATCCAAATACAGCGTTTGGTGAAAGCTGCAGATAAGAAGCATCAAGTCAGACATCCAAGGAAGGTATTCGCGCTCAGTGCCATCTGAAAATAGGTTCAAGTCGATGGCTCGCGTGGAAACTGCGAATGTGGAAAAGTTTTCATCATAATGATGAGGTGGTGTGAAGGGGAAAAACTGCTTACCATTCAAAGTTCAGCCATGACAATAAGATACAGCAGGCTTGTTTGCTGAGGTCCTCAAAGCTGAAAGCATTGTTCACGAGAAAAATTGTCTTGGAGAAAAGAAAAAGCTTGGAGATAAAAGGGTTCCTCGGCATGACTAATAAGCCGCTAGCGCAGTAAAAACCCATAATCGGACTAGCATTGAGAATACGTGGTTTCTGTACGCAGGTACCAGCTTTTAGCTTTATACTAAGTTAATTCTCAGCTGTCGCATTTCCGACGTCTTTCTGGGCATCCTCTAAGCTGGTAGACAAGTCTGCCTCGAGTCAACCTTCGCTATATCTAAATATCTGCTACTTACGCCTCTTCACCTTGGCAAAAGAATCCGCTCATTTTCAGCGGCCCTTGCGAAACCCACCCCTTGGGCGGACCCATCAACACAATAATTATTAAGTAATTCTAAGGAGAAGATAGAGCATTCTACGCTCCTTGATCAAAGCAGCCAAGAAAATCACTATCTTCGGTGGATATTAGGTCGCTGTATCTTCAACATCAAATTCCAAAGGATTCGTATACCTTTAACATCAAAATCCCTTTGTCTAGCACGAACATTTGAGGGATTCTCGGCGGTCAGTATGATTCATGTAGACACGACCATGATTTCTATGGAACTATAATTTGAAGACGTGTCCATTTTACCTAGAAGATATAATACACTTCATATTATTATGCTCACTATTACTTTTCCCGTTCTCAGCATAATTATGTGAGAGGACATCCTCATTCTCTCTCTGGAGATATATGTTTTATCAAAACTGGTTATATATACTGTGTCGATGCCAGCAGTTAAGAATATGTGGATCAACAAACCCCAAGTCTTATAAATACAGTTATTCTCATCTGACAATTCTATATTTCATTCAACGTCATTAATACAATTGGATAGGGCTCATACGACCCAAACCTGCATTAAGGTCTTGTCTTACCCATAAATACTTGGCGGTGAAGGAGTTATATGAGACCTTAAATCCGGCACGAGTGAGCCGACAAGTACGAAATGCGATTATTCTGTTGGTTTTCTGTCTTAATCACATTAGGGAAAACTTTGATAGATGTTCTTGTGGCGGATGGGCCTGTTATCTTCCATAGAAGAGCAAGCTCGAAAGCCACCTCGGTGTTAAAGTATGAGGCCATGAGCCAGCTTGATCATAACATAGGGCAAATTTGAGGAAAGTACGGAGTGGGAGCTTTTGAATGAAACTGATAGAGCAGTTGAATTTGAATACTATCCTAAGAGACGCCTTGAGTATGCCTACTCAATGATCCACCATAACTCCTTTCCATGCATTTCGCTAATTTGGTATATCGGTATCAAGATATGTAAGCCTTGCAAACGAGACCCCCGGAAAATCGAATAGCCTCGGAGACGTTGCTTATCGAAATAACCGACCGAGAATGTTTGCAATCTGTAAATCCCTACAGATAGATATATTAGTACACACAAAGCTGGATTCATGTAAATCGAGCAGGTACTTTTTTGTATCCAACCCAAAAGATCGCAAGAGTTCGGTTCGTTCGTCGAGCCCATGAAGATGCTACTCGGACATAGCTTCCCGGGGCAACCCGCGTTACTAGTGATTCCGGAAATTCTTCTTTTGATAGAATAAGTCGGTCCTCGAACTACCCAGATTGATGATCTTGGGGCAACCGTCGCGATCCTTTTCCAAGCGTGTACATTCGAAACAATAGAACGCATCTGAAATCCCTTCGCCTCCGCATACAACACACTTGTTTTGGTAGTTGCCAAAGGAGCACTCGTCGCATATCCGGGCGAGGGTAGTTGGCCGCACATAGCTGTCGCATACGGGGCATTTCCCGTCGCATTTATCGCATAGTCGACCGATGGCAATTCCCGCCTGTTTGCGACACATCACCAAATCACTAGAGCACTTGTTAGCTTAGGCGTTTTGGAGCTTTTGAGAAAGGGAAACTCACGGATGATGACGAGACATTTCCGCTTGCTAAGAAGAAACCTTCGAAGGGGTAGAAGCAAGGTTGTCAAGGGTGTCAACTGTAAGGAGTCTGGAGTATAGAGGTTGATGTGTGGTGATAGAGAGTGGGAGTGGCGTGGGGTTCAAGGTTCGAGGTTCGAAGGTGAAGTTATATTCGGGCCTTGGCGTGGCACGCGATTCGCCACAGCGCCAATCGCGTGCACCTTTCCGAGGGATCTACCTCATGGAACTTTTGACACTCTCCTACTCCTCCAACCACCAACGTCATGTTTGTAAACAGAAACACGTAGAAATATCACCAATTCCAATTCTTTCCACGCCATTCATCCGCAAACATGGACGGTCGCATCGCCTCTGCAGTGGTGCTTCCCGACCCGCAAGAATCACCTCCGCCCGAGTCAGCCTCACCTCCGAATAGACACAAGAGAAGGCAATCGTCTGTATCCGAACACGATGACAAACGACGCCGCTTGAGCACCGATGACCATTACCAATCTCGAAGAGAATCCCAGGCTAGCAATGTGGTGAAGGACGCAGAAGCAGAGCGACGCAGGAGTAGTGCACAGGTTGATACTAAGGAACGGACCCGGGGAAAACGAATGTTCAGTTCGATGTTGGGTGTGCTTTCTCAAGGTCCGTCGGCGTCACAGACTAAACGCGATCAGAAACGTGCCGAAGTCGAGAAGAAACAGCAGGTGAAGCTCAGACAGCAAGATGAAGAGAACGATCAGAGGAAACGAGAGATGGTGGAGAAGCGTAGAGCTATGCGCAAACAAGAGCAGCTAGATCTTGACGAGGAAATTGTAATTGGAATGCCCAATTGCTCTACATGCAAAGCTAACATGTGATACAGATGAAGACGCGACACTCTAACATGTTACACATGGCCCATTTTCTCCTCACCAAAGCAGAGCCTAGAGTGGTAAGACCCCATGCTTCTTATTTGCGCATACTTGCTCAGGCTGACTTTTCTATAGTATTACAAGCCCTGGGAGCTGACGCCAGAGGAGGAAGATCGCATTGAAGATCAAATTGCCGATACTAAAGCCATCGTCGACCAAGAACTGGAGGAGTTTTACGAGCGACATAAGGAGCGGAAGGCAACTCACAATGACGATGGTGGACTCGACGTCAATACAACCCGTAAACGGGACTCGGTGGGTAGCGAGCATGAGGAAACGGTTAGCGCTAGTACAACGACTAGACCAGCTAATGATGATAATGAAACCAGCTCACCCAAAAACCAGGACTTACAGGTAGATCCTACAGCTGCAAAGGTTGAAGACGAGGCAACGAACGGAAATAACGGCACAGAGCTCATTGACGACAAGCAGGCTGAACAAACAGGCGAGTCTGTCCTAACTGAGGAAGCCGGAAAGGAGAACTTGGACGAGACCGGGGAGGAAATGCTCGAAGCAGCGGAAGATACCGTCATCTACTGATATCATGCATACCGCGTTGTCCTTTTTCGCGGTGGTTCCAGATATGAACTTGACCCCGGTATTCAGGAATATTTCCCAGAGCAGCAAGCTTCTACGAGAAGTAGCTTCTTGTCTTTCTTGTATCGTATGATACCATTGGCCTAAGCTATGGCGCTATTGGTGTCCCGATTGCCGGACGGACCAGGATTCATTCTGCACGTAGGATAGGCCAGACAAGACTATACGTACCAGATACTTATCGAAGAAGTACCACCATGCTTCGCACCTTGACGTCCTTGGCTGCAGACACATCAAAAGCAAAAGTAATTGCAGCGGAGGCACAACAGATTTCGTAATTCTCATTTTCATGAATCAAACGCTCAGACGTGAGATAGGGCGACGGCATGCAATTGCCCGTAATGGTAGTACCAGGACGGTGGACGTACGTGGGTAGGATGCCTGTATATATGCATTTCAGGGCTAGGATAATCGGCAAATGGGAATGGCGACCTCAGCACCATTAGAATATTTTTTTCGCAAGCCCGTGTCAAAGACTTGTTTGCCTCACGTTATTATCCAAGCTAGATAATCAGTATTGAGCCTGCCTGGCTGCAGCCTGCAACACCCCGTTTCACAAAGTCCCGGTCCCGACACGCTGGAATGCATTATGGGATGGGAACACGCACGCCGGTGCCATCCCACGCTGGAGTGTGGGAGCTCGCAAAAGCCATGGCAATATGTCATTGCTAAAATCCAGACTGCTTTTTGCATCGAAGCTACTGGGTATAGCGAAGCTGATTATAGTTCTATGACATCGTGGCAACAATTGCTCCGCCAATATCGCGAGCTTCCCTACATTCTCGCCACAAAAGCTGAAAGAGGGAAAATGGTGGGCAGTATGTAAAAAGTTTAAATAATTGTGAAAGAGGATAGAAGTTTGAATAGGTAGTTCCCCCGCGGCTCGTACGAGTAAAGCTTACGATTGATTACGAAGTACTGAATGATACCTCGGCTTCTCGTTGACGTCCAATTGAACAACTCCACTCTATACGGAGGGATCTAGGTCGTTTCTCGGCTAGATTTCCACGTACAAATATTAAGCAAGTGGAAGGGCAAGCTCGAGAGTACAATAAACGATTGATCTAGATTGTTTTGCCCCAGGCAAATCTACATACAATCATGGCTGCTGTTGAGCCCATCAATTTGGTCTCTGACCCTCGCATTGAGCACAAGACAGCTAACCTGAATGGCTACACGTACCATTATCTCTATGGCTTGCCCCCAGGTGGTACTTTCAAAGATACCATATTCCTAGTATGTTTGGTTCTCTTGCTTCATGAAACTGGCAATATAGCCATTGGTTCTAGAATTGGCTATCAATTCGGGTTACTGATACTCTCTACCTTGCGCAGATTCACGGTTGGCCCGATCTCTCTGCTGGGTGGCGCTATCAGATTCCCTTCCTGTTGGACATGGGGTTCAGGGTTGTAGCGCCGGACTTAATGGGGTTTGGTGGGACTGTAAGTCTTTATCCCCCTTCATTCCCCTCATAATGAAGAAGTCGGGATCAGAAGACCTTTGCATGGTCAAGGACTTCGATCATTTCCTGTTTGTACACCAAGAGCAGTCACTAAGTCTGGCGGTTAGGATGCGCCAAGGGTCCCGCCAAATCCCATCAATTTGTACACTTTCAAGAGAGCGTCGGATGACATTGCGGAGCTAGCAAGGCAGCTAGGAGCACCCAAGATCGTCCTTGGTGGTCACGACTGGTGGGTTTTTGTTGCTTGGGCAAGGCTCATAGGTAGTTCTCGTTGCTGACCATGCTAGGGGTGGATTCGTCGTGTGGCGAGCGGCCCAGTGGTAAGTTTGGGACGAATCACTATGCGCCAATCTCCGACGGCTCACTGAACGCTGATTAGGCATCCTGAACTGGTCACGCACGTCTTTTCAGTGTGTACACCATATATGGCTCCCCAAAAGGAATATCGTGCAATGGGGGATCTTGTCAAGGGACCTTTGCCACAGCTTGGTTATCAGCTTCACCTTGCTTCTCCTGAAGTCGAGGCCGCCGTCAATTCCAAGGAAACCATAAAGCAATTCCTCAGTGGTATGTATGGTGGTAGAGGACCTAATGGCGAGGTAGTATTCGATCCACACAAAGGAGTCCTGATTGAGAATTTGCCCAAGATTGGAAAGAGTAAGCTGCTCAATGATCAGGTAAGTTCTAGTGTGGAGAATTGTTGCTCCTATCCTTTATGCAGAACGAATCCGTTCTGGATAGTGCTGTTGCCTCTTAACCCACAGCCTTGGGACTTTGTGCTATGTGGCCCGGAAACAACTCTGGAGCTTTAGATTTCTGGAAGGATGCTAATATGCTGCATAGGAATTAGAGTACTATGCTGAGCAGTACTCGCGCAATGGCATGCACGGTAACCGTAAGTTCAAATTTGCATTCTCTAAGGTGGTGTAACTAAAGTAGGTTAGTAAATTGGTATCGCACGCGGAAAGCCAACTGGGAGGAAGAGCAGGATGTGTAAGTGTCGTTATGCCGGCCCGACGGTGGTTTTTCTGTCACTGACGTCTGCAAGGCTGGTTGGTCGGGAAGAGATCCACATTCCAACGCTCTTCATCCAAGCAAACAATGACTCGGTGTTGAAGCCTGAGATGTCCAGAGGCATGGACAAATATCTGAAGAATTTGACCCGAGGGGAAGTAGATGCGACGCATTGGGCTTTGACTCAAAAGCCGGCAGAGGTCAATTCCATTGTAAAGGACTGGCTGGAAAAGCAGGGCTTCAGGGCCCGGAGCTCCTTGTAGTTGCTTGGGAAGGAGAACCGGAAGATGCAATTGAGATCCACAATGAGGTCTTGAGGTTGATTAAAGCAAAAGGGGCGACTAGAAAATGTAAGCTTCCTAGCGATATCGGGAATAAGTATGCTTCAGCGGTGGTGCAGGGTTGAGGAATCTGCGTGAACGTTGCAGACGTTATCCATGTCAGTCTTTAGTCGCAAGATCTAGTCAATATTCTAATGCCAAGGGTCCTGGTCATACCGTGCTGTGTAGAACACCGCAGTGTAGTGCACGACAAGACGCGAGTGGTGCAGAAAGAGACAAAGGCAGCGTGAACGAGAGATGCAGGATGTGACTCGGTATTCCAGGCGTGGAAGTCGGCTCGGACATGCCGAGTCACATCTGAGTGATAGTTCCTGGGTAAATGGTGCCAGGAAGAGGAGGGAAGCGCAGTGGGAGGAGGAAGAGGACGAGGACTCGCAAACCGATTGTCCGCAACCGCTCGATGGGCGAAGTCTTCTTCAGTTCAGGGCGATATGTAGGTACTCTGGAAGGATGGCGGCGGGTGAACTCCAGATCCATGTCCAGCATGGCCGTCTGGCGGTGATCCAAGGCCAGGGACCAGTAGAAACGTGGGATTCTGGCCTGTGGTGTTTGAACGGGCGCGGTGCTTAAGAGGACAAGATATTGTTATTGCTGGCCCAGGTGCTGTCGTGCCCCGAAATGGACTTGCGGAATCAGAGCTCCGCCATCCCGATTGTCCCTCGTCCCTCGTCTCTCTCGTACCTGCGCAACTCAACCTCATACCTAGGTACCACCCATCCGGGCTGCCTTGGTAGTCCTGCTACCGTTTCATGTGCCAAACGTCTTCCGAGGCGGCGCTCTCACCGCCTGCTCGAAGCATCGTGGGCTGCATAAGTGTCGGCTGGAGGCGCTGAGGAGGAGCGCTGTACTCTTGACAACGGTGTCCTGTAGTGCTGATCTGGGCGGCCCCAGCAATATAAACCACCAGCTCCTTATCAGCACCGTCGCCCGTTACTAACCCTGATTACTTACTGCCAGCAGCGTCCTCTACCCGCGTTGCGTCCTGCAAGCTGCCTCTGGTCGAATCGGCGACCTGCACCATGTGCCTTAGTCAGGATCGCTTCTCTGTTAGATTGCATCCTCAACGCCATCGTCAACGCCATCGCCAACGACTGCGCTGATATTCTCGCGTCGTGCAGCCTTCAGACAGCCGACATGATGCTGCCGGTGCCGACAGCTTTCCGTCTCCTTCGAGCGTCCTGCAGACACAGATCCAGGTAGTTTCCGCCAGCTCCTCCAACCGACCATAGGCCATCATGCTCTGATAAGCTTGCCCTGCACCACGTTCCACGCTGCCGGTATCGCGACTGGAGATGAAGCTGAGTCCTGGGTAGCCTACCTAGTCTCATGCATGGAAGCCCTCATCCCTTCCCTTTAGCACGGGGGCAAATGGCAACATGGCATCTTGTTCCCGACTAAGATTGCATGCTTGGAGACGGCAGATGAGCCAGTAATCCCGGGGCTCTCTTGTAGGCCAGTCCAAGGTTGATATCCAACTGCTACAGCCAGGGTCCCGACAAGACGCGGCCAAGTACCCTTCTCTCCCGGGACTCTTCGTAGTCGGTTGGATATCAGGCTGAACGAGTGGTTAAGGAATGGTTCCTCTGCACGCTTCTCAACATTATTCCCTTATCGCTGTTTCACAACGCTGTTGATAGACGGATGGCCAGTCTAAACAGCCAACTGGATCTTGCGTGCTACGGCGCCGGACCTCCCTTTCTGCTGATCCGGTAGAAGTGGGTGTTACTTCTGGGGGTTCCACATGGAGATCTAGCCTCAAATAAATACAGAGTAACGGGAAAAAGTAAAGAAAGATTCCAGCATCCCGAGCAGACCCCCCATGTACCATGCCAGATTGATTCGCCCAGCAAATAAAAATGACGTGGTTGTTCGAAATTTATGCCATTGACTATCGCCCCGACCGATGCACGAACGAGAATGTAGACCCAGCATTCGGCCAGTGTGTTGATCGTGGGTTCCTCCATATGTATATCAGCCTCCACGCTCCCGTGGGGTTACCAGAGTTATTCGCATCTCCTCCAATTTGCTCCAGACCTCACGATCTCGTCAACAATCTTTTGCAATGGCTCCTTCAGCATTGGGTGACATGTATCCAATCCCTGCCAGACATTACAGCAAAGCTACCATCCAAGCTTCTGTGTTGTATGGGCCAAGGGACTTGCGGCTAGTATGCCTTTCCCTTTCCGTCATATCCATCCCACTCTTTTGCAACTCCGTGGGGGGACGTTTGTGACACCAACAAAAGCTAAACATCATTTAGGAAGCTAGAACTATCACAGATCCCGCGCCTAATGAACTCCAGATTGCTATCAAAGCAACTGGCGTTTGCGGCAGCGACGTCTCTTACTACAGCAAGTTCCGCAACGGCGATCTGCAGGCCGTTGCACCACTTGCCCTTGGCCACGAATCCGCTGGCGTCGTCGTTGCGATTGGCGAAGCGGTCACTGGCTTCCAGATTGGCGAGCGCGTGGCATTAGAGGTCGGCGTGCCATGCGACAACTGCAGGTCATGTCAACGTGGTCGATATAACCTTTGCCCTAAGATGCGGTTCCGCAGTAGCGCCAAGTCGGTGCCTCATTTCCAGGGAACGCTCCAGGAACGAATCAACCACCCCGCAAAGTGGTGTCATAAGTATGTCTTGCATGATCCGCGAAAGTAGACTAACGGCTGCTGACCGCAATCCAGGATACCCGCTCATGTCTCGTTTGAGTCCGCTGCCCTTCTAGAGCCTCTCTCAGTCGCCATCCACGCAACCCGAAGAGCTTCGATAGAACCCGGTGACACTGTCATTGTTTTCGGTGCTGGGACTGTTGGTTTGCTCACCGCCGCCATGGCAAGGAAATGCGGCGCTACGACTGTTGCTATCGCTGATATTGACAATGGTCGCGTCAACTATGCTCTTCACAACGGATTCGCTACCAAAGGATACGTTGTCACTAAGAACCGACATCTTAGCGATACTGCCGAAAAGCTTTCTGTTGCGAAAGATCTTGCTTCAGAGATTGTTCAGATTGCTTGTGCAGATGAGGTAGATTTCGAGGGGGCTGACGTAACCTTCGATTGCACTGGAAAAGAAATCTGCATGCAAGCCGGCCTCTATGTGAGTGATATAGGCCGTCATCTGAAATCGATTCACTAAACGTTCAACAGGCAACGAGGCCCGGTGGTCAACTTGTTATGGTTGGGATGGGAACTCCTATCCAGACCCTACCTATGTCAGCTTCTCATCTGAAGGAAGTTGACATAATCGGCATTTTCCGATATGCTAATACCTATCCTACTGGCATCAAGATTCTCTCATCCGGCGTCCTACCGAGTCTCGATAATATGGTAACACACCGATTCAAAGGACTTGCTGCAGCGAAAGATGCTTTTGAGCTTGCTGGCAAAACCGTTGACAAAGAAGGCAAGCTTGTCCTCAAGGTTCTCGTTGAGAATTGAGACATGTCTCTTTTCGAAATATCCTAATCCTAATTGCCCATCGGGACTTTGGTCGCCGAAGGTATAGATAGATTTAGATGCGTCGTGGCTTTCGGTTTAATATTGAGTGATGCGGTGTCTGGATTTTTATTGTGGGATGATGGATATACCAGTCCGAAGTGTTTCGGTTTACTTCAAGTGCGACGGTAAGAAGGGCGTTAGAGTGTAACGATCGATACCAGTAATTTGTTTTAGATTGAGTGATATTAATGCCAAGTACTTGTTTTTATTTTCAGATGATTCCCCTGAGACTGTGAGCTTCTATCACCAGCGTTGGAACCTAAATGTTTTTTAGGTCTCTTCATAAAAGGAGTCTAAGTGATAGTTAATCATTCATCAAGGTCAACAACAATGGTGTTCGTTTTCCTGTACGAAACTTGGATGCCGGATAAGAAATGCCTACTGAGCGCCACAACAATGCATAAGGCCAAATTTCCACGGAGACTGTCTCTATCAATTCGACCCAGAACCGGATGTAGACATGGAATTCTCCAGGAAGTGATACTTACTCGAAAGGCATTATCTTGCATAATGTGCAGGGGTTATGGGGAGCTTCCCATTGGAACAATTGCACATCGAAGGCGTTCTTCGAGGGCGAATCGGAAAGTATTTCCTAAACATGGTCAAGATGCAAGTTGATATTGCAGATGTCGGATGTGAGAAGTCTAATGGAACGACAATCTCACTGTCGATCATTTGCCATCTTTAACTACGGCCCATCGGAGAAACAGTTGTGCCGATAATCGTGCACAGACTCGATTCCAGACGCTCACGTGCAGATGCCAAGACTGACGCCTAACATTCACCGAAGCTCCCCACCTCAACTACCTCCAAGCTTTCAATTTCACCTCTCTACCCAAAAGTTTCTATATTATTTCTCCCAAGTGTGCGAGCCGACATACCGGTGCTTTCACCATGGCGGAAACTTCAAACAATCCACTTATATCGTCCGCCCGCGCGTCAGACACTAGCCCCACGGTACAGCTTCACCCTTTAGTGCTCCTCACGATATCAGACTGCATAACGCGACACACTCTTCGACAACAAAAAGGTCCCGTCGCTGGAGCTATCTTAGGCCAGCAAAATGGACAGGAAATCACAATGGAAGTGGCCTTCCAAGCAAAGCTGAAGGAGGACACCGAGGGAATTGTCCTGGATGACGAGTGGTTTAACATGCGCTTAGAAGACTGTGTGTACCTCCGGAGACCCTGCACTTTGTCCTCTACCTTTCGAACTGGTATCATGTATAATCGCAATTCACGTAAAGCTAACAAGCGAACTCCGCAGTCAAGGACGTTCACAAATCCCCCGCACTTGACCTCGTCGGTTGGTTTACTCTCGGATCCTCGAGCGGCCCGGAACCTCATCATCTCCCGATACATACCAGGATATCAGTCTACATTGAATCTCCTATTCTCTTCCTGTTTCACCCCACAGAGGCCCGTGCTGAGGTCACGGCTGGTGGAAAGCTACCCCTCACCTTATATGAAGGCGTTCAGGAATCGTGTGCGGGCGTTCTGAGTGATAAAGTTATGGATATTGATGGACAATCGCAGGCGAAACAGCTAAAGTTCAGAGAATTGGTATATACTGTGGAGACGGGTGAGGCGGAAATGATTAGTGTGGACTTCGTCGCACGGGGTGGTGGTAATGCAACTGCTGTTGATGGAACGAAACCCGCTCCGGCAGCCAAACCAGAGTCATCGGGGGAAGGCGGAAAGAAAGGCAAGGGAAAGGCTAAAGATATCGTGAAAGAGGAGGGCCCTATCGATGAGTCTACCGTCCTGACGGCGGAAGACGAAGAACGTAAGCTATTTCTCGCACTCCTAATAGGTTCTGTCCAAACTGACATGTTCAAAGTTCTATCGAACCTTACCGCAAAAGTCAACGCCATAAAGATGTTATCGACCCGTATAACTCTCCTCCGCGCTTACCTAGCCAACCTCCCCCCGTCCTACCTTTCAGACGCCTCCCTCCCATTCACCTCTGATACCCCACCTAACGAAAACGCTCTACCACTAGACGCCCCCATACTCCGTTCCATCTCCGCACTCCTTGCCCGTATCCCCATCCTAGCCCCTCCGAATTCAACCGCCTTCGCCCGGGAAGGTGTAGAAGAGCAATCGGATGTCCAACTTGTTCACCTCATCTCCTCCATCACAGGCTCCGTGCAAGCAGCCAAGGAAGCTGGAAAGAAGTACAACGTGATAGATCACGCACGGTATCAAGGACGCAAAGGTATGATGACAGGAATGATGGGTGGAACTTATGACTCAACCGGTGGCAGTGGCTCATACATGGACACGGTGATGGGAAGCGGACATGGAGGATTTCTACGAGAGAAGGGTATGAATCAGTTTGGTTAACAAAATCCTTTCATCAACAGCATGAACGTTAACAATTACCTTGGGAGTGAATACAGGTATAAATAAGGAAATCCTTTTGTAGCGTTCTGGCATGGGCTAGGCGTTTAATCAGGTCTTCACGATAGAACCGAATGATCAGGTATGGAAATGAAAGATATGAGAATCACTAGACTTCTGAAATCCAATATTATATGTTACCCTTGACCTCCACAACTTACTCTGTAGTTTCTACCCCTCTTTCAGATAACCTATCTAAACACTTACCTACTACCC
>AJFL01001760.1:0-47106 GCA_000467735.1 Rhytidhysteron rufulum CBS 306.38
TGGCCGTGGCTCGACTCAGCATCGTCACATTGTCACAGCCTTGATGCACGCAATATGTTATGATACCTATGCAACTTTGCACAAGGGGGACTGTTGGGCTGTATCCTGTCTTATCCTGCAATTAATGCCAGCAGCCGGCGGGCGAGACGCACGCCTCCAGCCTGGGCTGTGGCGGTAGTGGCTGAACGCCCGGATGCTACGCCTGTCCGGGCGTAGTGCTGGCCATGACGTTAAACTGCATGCAAGCTCGTCTGCAGCAAACGTTGGGAATGTTTCTGTACGAGCCGCTCAATCATACCTAGGTAATGGGTGGGACCAAACCAAATCCCCAACCCCGCCCAATTCACCCCTAAGTCTCTGTTGCCTCCTCGCGATCTTCCTCTCCAGACTTCCTTGGAAACGGGTCACGTCCTCCGCCTGAAATCCATAAGAGCTCTTATTGCGCCGCTGCTAGCTCCCCAACACAGCGTCGCCAACAATGTCTATCAACGAGGCTTCAGAAAATTCCGTCACCCAGGCCCCAGCGGGTGATGTTCCTGCCGACGGAACAGGTATGTTTTTCTATCCATCAACAAACGTCAAGGTACTTGATATCCTAACAGTCTCGAAGGAATCGTCCGAGTTGATCCATGGCTGGAGCCCTTCTCAGATGGTCTCCGTAGCAGATATGCCAAAGCGCAGCATTGGCTGAAGACCATTGACGAGACTGAAGGAGGATTGGAAAAGTTTTCTCGCGTACGTCACTAGATTCTCTCCTCTTCTCGCCAGCTTCTCACGATACACGTAGGGATTCGAGAGGTTCGGTTTCAACGTCCAGGACAACGGAGATGTTGTCTATCGAGAGTGGGCACCGAATGCCCTAAGAGCATACCTGATTGGTGATTTCAGTAAGAGGAACTCTTCAGACTCTACTTTTTGAGCCTTCACTAATCCCCGTACCCCAGACAACTGGGACCGTGATGCCACGCCTATGACCAAAAACAACTTCGGTGTGTTTGAGGTTACTATTCCAGGCAAAGACGGCCAGCCAACGATACCTCATGACTCCAAGTTGAAGGTATGCTACGTCTCCCATCGATTCTTGATCCAAAAGCTAACTGGAGTATTCTAGATCTCTTTTGTTGTGCCCAACGACCATGCCCGTCAGGAGCGCATTCCGGCCTGGATCACTCGAGTGACGCAGGACTTGAACGTCTCGCCTGTCTACGATGCGAGGTTCTGGAATCCTCCCAAAGATCAGAAATATGTCTTCAAGAACCAACGGCCCCCCAAACCGCAGAGCGTCAGAATCTACGAAGCGCATGTCGGTATCTCATCTCCAGAAGGAAAAGTGGCTACATACAAAGAATTCACACACAATGTCCTGCCTAGGATCAAACATCTGGGATACAATGTAATCCAGTTGATGGCCATCATGGAACATGCTTATTATGCAAGTTTCGGCTATCAAATCAACAGCTTCTTTGCTGCAAGTAGTCGATATGGCTTTCCCGACGATCTCAAAGAACTTATTGATACCGCCCACGGCATGGGTATCACAGTTCTCTTAGATGTAGTCCACAGCCATGCTTCCAAGAACGTCTTGGACGGACTGAACATGTTCGATGGCAGTGATCATCTCTATTTCCACGAAGGTGGTAAAGGACGACATGAGCTTTGGGACAGCAGATTGTTCAACTATGGTCACCACGAAGTGCTGAGATTTCTCTTAAGTAATCTTCGATTCTGGATGGAAGAGTATCAATTTGATGGTTTCCGATTCGACGGTGTAACCAGCATGCTTTATACTCATCATGGTATTGGAACGTAAGTGACTAGTTTTGTCTAACATTGATCAACGTGCTAACCCTGATGCAGCGGCTTTTCTGGAGGTTATCATGAATACTTTGGTCCAGCTGTTGACGAGGAGGGTGTTGTCTATCTCATGATTGCAAACCAGATGTTGCACGCCCTTTATCCAGATTGTATCACAATTGCAGAGGATGTGTCTGGGATGCCAGGTTTGTGTGTCGTACTATCGCTTGGCGGTATTGGATTCGACTACAGATTGGCCATGGCTATCCCGGATCTCTATATCAAATGGCTCAAGGAAAAGCAAGACATTGAATGGGACATGGGCAACCTCGTCTTCACCTTAACGAACCGCCGACATGGCGAGAAGACTATTGCATATGCTGAGAGTCACGACCAAGCGTAAGGAAACCAGACAATTCTTCGACTCATGGCTAACGTACTATAGGCTTGTCGGTGACAAATCGCTGCTCATGTGGCTTTGCGATGCACAATTGTACACCAACATGTCGACACTGACTGAATTGACACCTGTGATTGACCGTGGTCTTGCAATGCATAAGATGATTCGTCTTATTACACATGGTCTTGGTGGAGAAGGCTACCTCAACTTTGAAGGTAACGAATTTGGTCATCCGGAGTGGCTCGATTTCCCACGAGAGGGCAATAACAACAGCTTTCACTATGCCCGACGACAGTTCAACCTGGTCGATGATCACTTACTTCGATACCGGTTCCTGAATGAATTCGATAGTAAGATGCAATGGACTGAAGAGAAGTATGGCTGGTTGCATGCGCCACAGGCATACGTCAGCTTGAAACATGAGGGTGACAAAGCCATCGTTTTCGAACGAGGTGGTCTCCTCTGGATCTTCAACTTCCATCCTTCAAGCAGTTTCACCGACTACCGTGTTGGTGTAGAGCAAGAAGGTACCTACAAGATCGTCATCAGCACTGATAGTAAAGATTTTGGAGGTCATGGAAACGTGGATGAATCTACGAGGTTCTTCACAACACCATTTGCTTGGAACAACAGGAAGAATTTCCTTCAGGTCTATATTCCATGCAGAACCGCAATTGTAAGTCCGATCAATCCAATGTACCTTTCTGCCGTAACTATATCGCTAATGGTTCTAGGTCTTGGCTTTGGAAAGCACTTTGTAGAGTATGTAGTATTTAAAATATCCGTGCTGCTGAATTGCACAAGTTGAAGGAATCATGGTGTGTTGTAGATTTCGTATGTAGCCTGTCACCTAGATCAAAAATTGTTGGGGAAAAGTGCATTTGGAACCCCGATTCACGTGATGAAAATTCCCACTTGCCCCGCACATAACGGATGTGCCTTTCTTTTCAAACACATCTCTACATAAATATTTTCCGGTGTAAATAGGAGTGATTTCGAAGCAAATAGGAGCATCAACACTTGTCAATGGCATTGTATTTTGAACAACAACTGGAGCTGCGGTTGACCGGAGGGGTGCTCGGCAAATCTGGGACAGCTTAGGCCCACCGAAAGTGGCTAGTGCGCTTTCTCTCTCCAAAACCTTCGAGCTTCAACTTCACATCCTACTCCGTACCATCCTCACTCTCTCCACTCACCACATTCACCACATCTCTCACAATGCTCAAGGGGTAAGTTCCATCGTCAAAAACCCCAATTGATGATGTCTCGGCGTCTAACTTGATGAAATAGTGGCTTCCAGCGGTCGCTCAGGGCGTCGTTCCGCCGACCTGCCACGGTTCAACGAGCCTTCCAACCCATCAGAAAGAACTTTGCTCCGGCATTATCTGCTCGATTCGCAAGCACTGATGCCGCAAAGGATGGCAAGATCCACCAAGTCATCGGTGCCGTCGTTGACGGTATGCGAAAAACTTTTCCTTCCAACCCACTATCGGAGCTCCTGAACATCCATCCAAGCTTCAACGCAATCATCAATACTGACTACGGAATATAGTGAAGTTCGATGGCGAGCAACTCCCTCCCATTCTCAATGCGTTGGAGACCATCAATGGTGGCCAGAAGCTGGTCCTCGAGGTCGCTGTAAGAGCGCCAAGAATTGTAAACTTTTCGGAACAGCTTTGCTGATCAAGGAATAGCAACATTTGGGTGAGAACGTCGTCAGATGTATTGCCATGGACGGTAAGGCGATGGATTTATCTTTTGATAATCTCACAACGTATTCTAATGATTTTAGGTACCGAGGGTCTCGTCCGAGGTGCCGCTGCCACCGACACTGGCGCTCCCATCAAGATCCCCGTCGGCCCGGGAACTCTTGGCCGTATCATGAACGTCACTGGTGACCCAATTGATGAGCGCGGTCCCATCAAGGCCACCAAGTTCCTCCCCATTCACGCCGATGCCCCAGAGTTCACCGAGCAATCCACGAGCGCTGAGGTTCTTGTCACTGGTATCAAGGTCGTCGACTTGTTGGCTCCCTACGCTCGTGGTGGAAAGATTGGTCTTTTCGGTGGTGCCGGTGTCGGCAAGACTGTGTTCATTCAGGAGTTGATTGTACGGATTCAAAAACGAAATTTCGATCATGAACGGTCGCTGACTTGGAAATAGAACAACATCGCTAAGGCCCACGGTGGTTTCTCCGTCTTCACTGGTGTCGGTGAGCGTACCCGTGAGGGTAACGATCTGTACCATGAAATGCAGGAAACTTCCGTCATTCAGCTCGAGGGCGAGTCCAAGGTCGCCCTTGTGTTCGGTCAGATGAACGAACCCCCAGGTGCTCGTGCCCGTGTCGCTCTTACTGGTCTTACCGTCGCTGAGTACTTCCGTGACGAGGAGGGTCAAGATGGTATGTGACGTCGTTAAAACCCAAATGCGGGGCATTGCTAACATGCGATTAGTGCTTCTCTTCATTGACAACATCTTCCGTTTCACCCAGGCCGGTTCCGAAGTGTCTGCTCTGCTAGGTCGTATCCCCTCTGCTGTCGGTTACCAACCCACTCTTGCCGTCGACATGGGTGGTATGCAGGAACGTATTACCACCACCCAAAAGGGATCTATCACTTCCGTCCAGGCCGTCTACGTACCTGCTGACGATTTGACTGATCCTGCTCCTGCCACCACCTTCGCCCATTTGGACGCCACCACTGTGTTGTCCCGTGGTATCTCTGAGTTGGGTATCTACCCTGCTGTCGACCCTCTTGACTCCAAGTCTCGTATGTTGGACCCCCGTGTCGTTGGTGAGGACCACTACAACACCGCCACCCGTGTCCAGCAGATGTTGCAAGAGTACAAGTCTCTCCAGGATATCATTGCTATTTTGGGTATGGACGAACTGTCAGAAGCTGACAAGCTTACTGTCGAGCGTGCCCGTAAGCTCCAGAGGTTCTTGAGCCAGCCTTTCACTGTCGCTCAGGTCTTCACTGGTATCGAGGGTAAGCTTGTTGACCTTAAGGACACCATCAGGTCCTTCAAGGCCATCATGAACGGTGAGGGTGACGACCTCCCAGAAGGTATGTGCTACTATTATCCCATACATGTTATATCCACTAATATAATTCAATAGGTGCTTTCTACATGGTCGGTGACTTCGAGTCAGCACGGGCTAAGGGAGAGAAGATTTTGGCTGAGCTTGAGAAGTCATAGATGTTGGAGACACCAAAATTGGCCATGTGGTGAAAATAACTGCCAGTTTAGACGTTCCCTTCCGTTATTCCCATTGTACAGCGACCTAAAATCTTTGGAAGGGTATTAGGGGTTTATCTGGCCGGTTTTTAGCGGATGGCTTTGTAATCATATCTCAAGACGTTTCAGTTGTTCCAACTTCTCCTTCTCCGTCCGTGTAGCCAGCATCCAACCATTCTCCTTGCGTTCATGCTATTTAGCTAACCGATGCGAATGTGATCATGAATCTAGTAAAGTTGTCGTTTCCAGGACTGTATTGCTTGAATTCTAAAAATGGCATGGTCGTTATTGATCCCATGAAAGCTATGTACAAGTTCATGCGGGGGGCATTGATGCATTTGCCATTATAATTCCCCGCGCTGAGCATACGTCAGTGGGCATTGAAAATGAGATTTGCGAGTCAGTTAAGATCTGATTATCAGTGTGTCCGTGTTAGATGCGCAATTGGGGATTAGAGAAGTGCACATACCCCTCGAAATTACTTGTGTGTTCAGAAGTATGTTTGATGCATACGTCCTTGTGTTGATGGGTTTGTTTCTGTGTGTATATGTATTGGGAGTGGTATTGTTGGATTAGGTGGAGGTAGTTGGTGGACACTAATGGATGATGTTTGTTCGTGGTTGATCCAGTGGTATTGTGTATGTTTTTTGTGGTTTATGAGGTTGACTTGAAAGTGTGAGATGATGAAGCTTTCTTTTCTAGGGTTTCTTTTTGGTTTATGAGGAGTATGGAATTAATTGATGTGTTTTTTGGTGCTTAAATAGCACTGGATAGCACATCTTTTGTCGGTAATGCGTCGAATTGATATAGGAATTAGTACACAATCTCATGAGTTGAAATAGAACAATACAAAACCAATCTCCTCTATTCATAATCTCTACGAACTACTGTTGTTAAACACAGCTGTATAGCTTCATCATGAACAAAATCTGATTTTTCATTATTGTTCTCTTCCATACTTTCCAATAGCTCCTCATCCTCTTCCTTATCCAGTGACCAGACTTTCACCACTCCACCCTGTGTATGACACTGTTTATGAATACCTAAGCATTAATTCTTAGGAGAGCTACAGAGTGAGAACTTTCGTGGTGAATTCTATACATAAGGGGGATATATTACTGTATTGCAAGGGAATCTGATATACACTGAGAACTTAATACGCAAACAACCACAACCCAAACATCAAGTATCACCACCTGATTCAAAAACTTACCTATAGACTCCATCCCCACATCCTAACCATCAAACCCCCGAACCGGCAAAACCACGCCTCTTCCTTCAAAGTGCCAAAACACACACCATGCATATGCAACGCCAAACTCATGCACGCTTACCGTCGCACCTGCAAAAGAAAAAAGAAAAAACACCGTATCTAAGTGGCTGATATAAGATCGTTGAACCATGTTCGACATATACCACAGTGACACCATGCAGGTCACTATAACTTCATGCACCTCATATGCCGAATTCACATAGTCGATATAAGCCTTTATTGGGCTGTGAAAAAAGAAAAAAGAAATCCTCATTTTATAAGAAAGCTTCATTGATGGTCGTGTGCGTTATCTTGCTACCCTTCTGTGCGTTTGGATAGGCGGAGGAGGAAGGTATAAACATCGATAATCCTTGATAGGAATTCTGGGGAGGGCTATTCGTCACTGCATATGTGTTTAAAGGGAGCTGGTAACAGTGGAAGATAGTATGGAGTTAAGTCCTCATGTTATTTCCGTTGGTATCGGATTTGAGAAAGTGTGGTGAATGTCTGATAGACCGGGCTGAATGCCACATCACTACACCGAGGGTACAAATTTCCACGTCCTCAAAGACACTTGGTATTCAAATCAACCCTCGCCAACGCCCACCCCATCCCCAGAAAAGAGACCCCAAAAAACCAAGAAAAAAGAAAAAAAGCCCCCGCCAAGCCCACACCAAAAGGCAAATCCCTCTCCCGCTATCCGTAGATCACTGCAGCCACCCACCATCATCACCCGCATAAAAACCTCCCCCTACCTCCAGACCACACGCAGAATCTCAAACTCCGGTCGGCGCTGTCATTGTCACACTCTTGTATGTATGTCATATCGGGGATAAGCAAGAAAGCAAGCACCACGTACATACAGACAACTGCTTAGGTGCTATTTTCTGCTTTAGGTTGGGTTGTGAGTAACTTGGTGATACTGATTTACCGGTTTGGGGGATACGTGGCTGTGATTTTGGCGGATACGCGTAGTTGTGGGTTGGGTTGGGTTGGACTGGACTGGGGGTTCTGGGGTGTAAGATTTGGGTCGTACAGCATGGCATGGGGAAGTATTGATGAAGGGGTTGTCGGTGTCCGAGGAAAGCGAAGGGGAGAAGTAATTGGAGAGAGGGAATTGTAAGAACGAGGTAGGCTTTCTGGGCATTGGATTTCTAATATGCATGTACAGATATCGAGTATGACGATCACAGACAGGGCAAGATTTCAATTTCAAAATTTTTTTTTCACAGGGTTATTGTTTTGATATTCGCTATGTTCAGCCGTTTGACCCCATGCTCTCTGCATCGCATCCTACAGATCTACGTCATGCTTGACAGATGCAGGCATCCAGAAACATCATAAACAAGGAAGAGGAACATTGATGCAGACAATTTTGTGTTTGCATGTGAAGAATCTCATCTTAGGGACGCGTGGAAAAAGAAGAAAAGAAAAGGCGAGAGCAATGGTCGAGAGGGAAAGCCAACTGTTAAAAATAGGACAAGAAAACAGGAAAAGAGCAGTAATGGAGAGGCAGAAAGAAGTAGGAGAGCCGTAACGCCGTGAAAATAGAAGCAAACTTAGCCCTTGTTGCTATCGCTTGCACGTGGTCGCCCCATCTCTTCTTTACGTACTTGATCTTTGTGGGACGCACTACGCTTGACTAAACCCGAAAACGCCGATGAAAATAAACCCTGAGAGACCGAGCATATTGAAGGTCTTTGATGATGATGCAATAACCGAGCCCGGACGTGGTTCCCGGCCTGACTCCCCTCTATTGCGTGCGCCTGGTTATGCAAAGAAGGGATGATGATGATGCCGTAAGATGCCGTAAGAGCCCGTGCTTGGTGAAGGAATCATAGCAAATACAGACATAATGCCCCAATCTTCAGCCGAAAAGAGCAATGCAACGCAATGATAGCACAACCAGAAAAAACAGAGCGATAAGGACGTAAAGGTCGGTCATAGTAAAACAGAAGGTGGGCAAGGAGCGCCATCGAAGGGTAAAATAGGAAATAGGGTAATCAATGCAAGAATCTATTGATTCGTCTTCGCACGGCGAAGCTTGTAGTTAGGCAGCCGGTCAAAGTACGCAGTCTCAGGATTATATCGCCATGCCTTGAACTCTACGCCGTATGGCTTAGGTTCCAGCTGATACAACATGCCGAGGGGGCAATCTAGATCCGCAACTTCCTCGCGCTGGAGGCCTTGGAAGTAGGCGAGTAGTACGCGAGCGACTGAACGATGCGTGATGAGTAGGCAGTGGTCCGTCATCCTTTCCAATTCCACAATGACGGGTCGGACACGGTTGATGACATCCAAGTAACCTTCACCACCAGGCCCAGGATAGCGATATGCCAGTTTATCCTGTCTTCGGCGGTTGAACTCGGCTTCGTATTGTGATTTGATTTCGTCGTAAGTCATGCCTTCCATGATGCCACTGTTGATTTCGTCAAGCATACGCATTTGCTTAACCTCGTACTCCGGCTCAGGGAAATATTCCGCAGACTGGATTCCGCGCTTAAGCATGGATGTCCAGACGCAAAAGTTCTTTGGGTCGCCCGTATTTTCGTAATGTGGATTTGGTGGGGTATGGTCACCAGGATGAGGTGGGAAATGAGTGTTAGCGGCCTTATCTGCCTGGTGAATTTCCCATGTTGCACGATGCTCATCAATGAACCGAGCCATTGCCTCAGCATACTTGTGACCATTTACGCTTAAATCTGAGTCACCGCCAATCTTGCCGGCAACGTTGTCCATTGATTCACCATGTCGAGTGATCCAGATCATCCTTGGAGAAAGGTTGAAGTTGAGTAGGTAATAAACAGCCTGGCCCGCAAGGAAGCCCTTGATCTGATGGGAAATCACCTTACGGCCTACATCGATCATCTTAACGTAAGGCATGTTGTTCGCCTCCTCGTAGTCACCAAGGGGAACATAGTGTTTCTCATAATTGGCGACACGCTGCTTGAAGTCGGCCAAAGCAGCAACAGGATCCTTTCCCTCGTAGTCGGGACCCGAGAGTTTGAGACGCATGTTCGACTCTAACAATGTCGGGTCTTCGCATACGCTCTCGACGAACAGAACATTGAGCTCGGGTCCGGCTCGCTCCCGGATCTTGTTCATGATCTTTTGTCTGCGCGCTAAAGTGCTGTTGGTGGCATCAAAAATTCCGACAGAGCCGTTGCCGACCAAGATATACTCTAATAAATCATCAAGGGTGTCCATAGCACATTGTTCTCGGAACTCCGCGGCCTTCTTGTTTGAAAGGTCAAAGAAATTGGCCGATTGGTCCATGGGCTCGGCGTCCTTCTCATCATCGACAGCCTGCTCATTCTGTGGGTGGATTGGGCTTGGCAGATGGAGTGGATCAAGTCCATTCTTTTCCGCCGCAGATTCTCCGTTGATGAGAATTTTTGCAGCCAGTTGTGGCGTGTTCAACGGGGCTTTGTCTGGGATGCTCGACATGCCGGGATTCTCGCTGGTGGATGCCCTCAAGACGGAAGAGTGTCGAGAATGTGCGCCTGCAGCATCTCTTCGCCTTTCGCCAACATTGAAGATTTTGGTGTTGTGCTGCAGCCAATTTAAATACCGTGCCATTTTCTTTGTGATATAACTCTTGCCTCGTGCGGGCAGGCCAACCATGATGATGACAAGCTTGGAGCCGACATCTCGCTGTGAAATTTTACCATCGGGGGAGACTTTGGACTTGGTCAAGCCGGGAATATCGAGTGTGGTTGGACGGACTCGGGGCGTCGAGCAGGCAGAGTGGTTGCGCATGGCCAGCCTACGGAAGAGAATCAGTATACAGAAAAGAGGAATCAGAAGAGGAAGAAAAAGCAAGTGACTAACATTCTAGGGCTGCCAGGCGCAGAGGGCATGGGTGTGTCAGAGAGCGCATTGCCAACGCCATCTTTTCCTAACGCCTGCACTTGCAGGCCGTTCACAGCAGGGTGGGGCCTGACGTCTGGCAGGGCGCGCGAACCATTTGTTGACGAGGTTGCGCTGCGCACGCTACTTGGGGCAGAGGATTTGAGCGATGACGGCACCGAAGTGGGCGGAGGACGAACTTCGCCCGTGGGCGAGTCGGATCGAAAATCGGCGGCGGAGTCGAGGCGGAACGGGGGAATTTTGCTCATAAGGACGGATTTGGCAACGCTGGAGAGCTGGCTATGTCTGCGGGCTGGTCTGGCAGGGAGGGAGGTGGAAGTTGAAGTTGATTGTGAAGAGCGGCGACCAGAGGGGAGCTGGTCAGAAGTTATTAGAGGCATCGCGCTGAGTCGTGACTTGGGACCCGCTCGATTGGCACAACGCAGCAGGCGAGGCGAGGCCTGATTGGCGGCAGGCTAGAGGCTTAATTGTCGGAGATGTCGGCCGTTTAAGCCTCACGCGGGTGGCTCACAGTCAGGTGATGGGTGGTGAGAGACGAAGGCAATTCTGAGCAGTAAGGGGGGGTGCTCGCCGCAGTGCGGTCAGTGAGGGTTGCGCGCACGCTGAGGCTGTAGGGGTCTTGGGCTGTGATGTGTGGTGTCGTGTGCGGTCCGGTCGACTTTTATATATTCGGCGCTCTGAGGTGCGCCGATCGGTGGGTAGTAGATACGTCCTGCTACCAGGCAGGCGAAGGAGGAAGCAATATCAAGCCGCGGTTGGGCAACAGCTCCGCCGCCCGCTCAGAGGCCAGCGTCAGAGCGGACGGAGGGTCGCTGGAAACCCGAATGATACATCAAAGTCTGGGCTGTGGAAAGGAAGTGAATTGCCTGGGGCGCCCGGAGTTGTAGATAATGTAGTAAATCGCTTGGCACTGGCCTTCCCGTGCCACTGAGAGCGCATCTGGTGCTCACCCTCTGCATCCGTCCAGCAACCCCCACGGCTGCCACCTTGTCGCCCCCAGCCTGCCAGACTCGCACCCAACCATCCCCGCACGCTGTCCAGGGCCGTCGGCACGCTGCACGTAAGAGAAGGACTAGAGTCACTAGAAAGCCTTGCCGAGTGACCAAGAAGCCCGCCGTTGCTCTTAGCCAACCAGGTCGTGAAGCTTATAGAAGCAGCCAGCAGCCAGCAGACGACATACGAAGACACGCACGCGGCATCGTGACGGGGCATGTCGTTTCGTTTCTCTACGCTGCTGCATAGCCCCAGAGTAGAAACAGAAGCGGTGCCAGAAACATGCTGCAGTCATTCATTCATTCATTCACCTGCCATCATGCATGCGGGCAACGCACAGTCTCGCACACCATCTGATCCCCGTCGACCAAGGCGCCTTAATCCATAAGCATTCTGCCTCATAATTACACAGTCTTGCCCAGTCCCCGGCGACATTAGGCGTACGACCAAACCAAGCCTTGGCCGTGCAATGTCCATACTTCTTTATCCTTTCAGTTTGAGCGTGAGGACGAGGAGGCATGCGTATGCAGCAACACTCAGTGCTGTCAAGACGGATACAACGTTGCCGCTTGTCCTGAATTTCTTGCGGTGCAACCCATCCTCGCCAACCTCTGAGAAGAACTGCTTGTTTCCTTGCTGGCGCCGGAACAAGCTGGTGAAGAGGATGCCGGCGCCATACACTGCAAACAGGGCACCGATAGAATAGAATTCTGACGTGAAAATCTTAAGAACGATTAAAGAAAAGGAAAACTGTCCTAGGGCAGTGCGTATATATGCACCCTCGAAGGTCCTCTGCGCAGCTCTAATCTCTACTAACTCAGCCGGAGTGAGGACGACTGAACGAGCCCGATGGAGGCGGAGCTGGTATCTGTCCGCTGCGTGTCGTCCCTATATTCAGATTTAGTCAATCGAGTACACAATAGCTTGCTCCGCCAAGGAAGACGCCTTACCTCAAACATTGCTCTAGATTGGCCAAGATGGCTATGTGTTCTCAATAATGGCAAAACAGTTTATGTGTCTCTGGAACTTGAGGGTAGTATGCCAATCAAGAAAGTGCGTGTCACCCCAGTGGCGGTTCTTGCGTGAAGGTGGATCGAGGTCAAAAGTCCGTTGGAGAAAGCAAGGGACGCGAGACCGATTGTTTCTTGGTGTTTGATTCACGCTGGGTCACGGGAGGTGCCCAACAAGCAACGCTGAGCTTGGTGATAATTTCACTAGAGTCGGTAGTTGTCGAGACCGAAGAGCATCGACGTGTGCAATATCAGGGCACTTGGGTGCTTGGCAACATAGATGTATGCTAGTCTTTGGCTAGTGAAGGGTTGGAGAACCTCCAGGGCTTGGAAGGTTGCGAACGAACGAAGCTCGTGATCTCGCGCTTAACTTATCTGATCAAGCTTTGTCCATCGCGAACGGGCTTTCTTTCACGGCGGCATTGCAGTCCCCAGGGCCCAAAGACACGCGAAAAGTGGTGAATGCGCAACCCGTGAAAGCTCTTTTGTGCCGCTCTGTTTCCAAGGGTTGCAGCCAGATTCCAGATTCCGTGACATGGAGCTTCGCCCAGGTAGCTCCACCCACACCCCTTCCTCATTCGGCCAACCCCCTCCCCTCAGTCCATGAACTTCCCCGCCTTAATTGAGCAGAACTTCCTAGAGAACTTCTTGTCATCACCTGCCTCTCTGTCATTACTTGGTCTACAATTCTACGCGTCAGCACGTTTTTCGAAGCTTCCGACGTCTTTTTTTCGCCTCGCAGACTAATCTTCCATCCCAAAGCTTCCGACCTACCTCAACACCAGACGCATATCGCCTAGGCTTGAGACTGTTGCCGAAGAAGTTTCGTCTGCTCATGAAGCAGCACTAGCTCGTTAATCATTTTCTGCTGGCTTCAGCATCGGGTGCTGGGTTTCACCCGACGTCAAAACAGAAGTACCTACTTGTGGGCTCGACCGTCAGCCTCCACCGAACAAGCATACCTGAAACCACATTGGCATTTTCTCTCGGGATATCCTTGTCGCAGCCTGTTCTCGCATACACCGCCTCAAAGCACGTCCTGTCTATTTACTCTCCCAAACGTCCCGCGTCGAATCTTCGTCGTTCGGTTTCAATCCATCGTAGTAGAAGACGGCGAGCAAACAGTTATGTCTGACGTCAAGAGCACCACTACCACCTCATCAAATACGAAGAGGAAACGAGATAGCCAGCCCAAGTTCTACGCAGTTAGGGTAGGTCATACACCGGCCATATACCACAGCTGGGCAGATTGTCAGGCTCAGGTGAGAGGTTGCAAAGGCGCCGTGTGTAAGTTTTTGCTCGTAACAGCTATAAGGATGCATCTGACCTAGTCAAATAGTCAAATCATTTAACACCCTAAACGAAGCTGAAGCTTTCTTCCGAAACGATCCCTCCAAATCCGGCAATGGAGTCGGTCAGAAATTCTATGCAATACAATCGGGCCGCGTCCCTGGAGTATATACAGATTGGCAGTCGGCACAGAAACAAATCACAGGTTGGAAAGGTCCTAAACACAAAAGCTTTGCCACACGTGCAGAAGCAGAGGCATTTGTAGCTGCTGGCAAAGGCATAACGACAGGTGATGTCAACAACAGAGATGCGGACGGAGAATCCGAGGTATCGATCCCGAATGGCCGAAAGGGTTGTAAGGTTGGCGACAACAGCGCGAAGAAACAAAAGAAGAACGATGGAACATCTGCAACCCCCGTACCCTTTGATATATCACGAGAATACGAGGCGGGCACGGGGCCTATACCACCAGACGCCGAAGATGGGTTTGATCGTAATATCTTTCTAGATGGCGCAACCGGGACTATAAAATACAAGGATGAACAGCAATCGAATGCCGTTAAATTGCATCCAACAGGAGAGACGAAGGGTGTGATCGAAATTCACACAGATGGCGCTTCGCGATCGAATGGTCGGCCAAACGCGCGTGCCGGCGTGGGTGTATATTTTGGGCCGAATGATCCAAGGTTAGTTTTATCATGATTTTGTGAAATTCCAATGTCGCAAATTGACCATATCTAGAAATATCTCTGAGCCCTTGAAGAAAGGCACTCGTCAAACAAATCAACGCAGTGAACTGACAGCAATGCAACGCGCACTTGATGTCGCACCCATTGACCGCGACGTTTTGATATGGAGCGATAGTAAATACGCAATTAAATGTGTGAAGATCTGGTTTCAAGGTTGGCGTAGAAATGGATGGAAGACGTCGAATGGGAAACCTGTTGAAAATCGAGACATTGTTGAACCTATCTTGGAACGAATCAATGAACGGAAGTTATGCGGGGCGGAGACTAAGTTTGAATGGGAAGAGGGCCATGCTAACAATCCTGGTAATATCGCCGCAGACAGACTCGCGGTAAATGGGGCGCTAATGGGTCAAATGGAAGATCTCGCTGAGCTGTCCCGCCGTACTGAGGAAGAGGAAGAGGAAGAGGAAGCCGAGTACGAGGATTTGAGAGAAGAGGTTTGATCGTTTCTAAACTTCGGAATCGTCGTTCCTACTAACTTGATGGGATGATCATATCGATCCAATAAGGATGTCAGCCGCGCCTAACTATGAGCTCGAGCTGCAGGCCTATCTTGGGAAAGGTCTTTCTCTTTCACCACTGTATAATAGGCTATACCCGAAAAACATGATTGCCCGGTGTTTTTAATAGCTGTTAGTCTCATTTCCTTGGACCTCGTCAGATTTTTGATTTCTAAGATTCCCTACACTTTGCCTTGTTTGGAATGGATTCCTTTCATCAAGTTGTTTTTAGCTGGTTTCCGTGGCTATGAGAAGGATCTTGGATCTTTGTGGCACTGGAATCATGTCTAAATCTTGAATAGTATAATATCTACTTGTTGCTTTTGCCATGGTGGAACGTGTCCTTATCAATGTATGGAACCAAGCTCGAGATATATTCGGACCCGGACGTGTTTGTCAAGGAGCACAGTTCATAGGGTGATGTACACAGGCTGCTTTAATAGGATGGTAGCTACTGGAAATAAGAATATTTAAACCTTTCTCGTCTCTGAATTTTTAATGTTTCCTTATGGTGGTAGTTTGCTTTTTCTTGTGTACTGGTTTCTGAAATGATGGTTAAATCATAGGCATTTCGTTCTCTTTAGCTGTTGGTTGCTCAAACATGCATCATCCTAAGTCAGCTATAAGAAGTATCTAATTTTCAAAGATTACAGTTACCAGCGTAAGTGATCTGCCCGCAAAGCAGACGAGTTCACACGTGCCCTTACATGGAAGGAACTGAGCCCCTAACAATGTATCAATTCCTAAAGTCATTTACAAAGATAGCAAATATTTTGGTGCTCAAACATTGTGTTTTAATTTCACAGTTGCGTCATCATATTCACTGCCTTTATACAAGCCAACCATTCATTCTCTTGGGTTCCATAACGACTCTAATATCATTCACTGTATATCTAGCACCTACTAAACCGCTTAGCTCTTGTTTTACTCGAATATAAACCAATACCCTCCCTCCTTTCCTCCCCACAAACAACACCAGACACAACCTCCACCTCAATTCCGGATCCACAGTGCTGCCCATCTTCAAGAAGTGTCTGCAACTAGCAGTTCTCTGGGTATTCGTTGCTTTCGATCTCCTCTTCTGGGACTTCATGCATATTTTCGACTTCGAATCCGTTAAATACTCTTTTGCCGGACACTTCATTTACGCCATGTTCTTATTTAGAGTTGTAGAAACCGTGCAGCGTGTCGTCTGTCGTAGGATGCCTCGACAATATCACAACTACTCGATTGCAATCTGTATTCTTTGGATGACTTACCGGAATTATACAGGTCTATACTGCAAGGATCGTATGTCGACGGGAGAATTTGTCGTCTTTGTGCTTCTTTGCATGGTGGGCTTCCCTATCTTCTTGGTAGTCTTGATTTAGACCGTGTTATTTTTTTTCAGCTTATTCATCTTATTAACTCTTGAAGCTTTAACTGTAAATTATAGATCCACGTTTCCTGACCTGTATCTTGAATGTTTGACTAATACTGTTTTGCAGGTTAGTTCCATCAACATGATGAAACCCCATATTTCTACGTTCGATTACATTAGCTGGATCAAAACACTCTCCTCAACGACTCTAATATTCCTCATCATCTCCTTCCTCAGCGTCTGGAGAGCTTCTCTGGTAGAACTCGATTGGATAATTCAAAGGCACTATCAACCCGGTCAAACACGCGATAGCATCCGCGTGCTATATGAAAAGCGGCGTAACCCAAACCCCTCGATTTGGAACCTCTGGTCTGCCGCAGGCGTGTACACGTTCTTCATGATATTCAAATATGAAGATGCTATTGCCCGCGTTGTTTTTGTCTGCTGTGTGACGATGGTCGTGTCGGCGATAGCGATGATATGGTTCCAGATAATTGTGTATCGGAAGTGTGGGTTTTGGGGTGGAGTGGTGGGGGGATTGGGGAAGGCGGTTTGGTTGTGGAGTTGGGAGGTTTGGCGGGGATGGTGGGAGGTTGTGAAGTGGATTGGGGGTGAGGTACTTAGGGCGTGTTGGTTTCGATAGGATGGGCTTTCTGTACTGGATATACCTAGGTACGGAGGAATGGTGATGTAGGTTGGCGTGGTGTTGGGATTGAGATATGAAATACTTGTAGAGTAGAAACGGCTTGACTTGTTGGAGATCCCGTGATTCTTAGGGTTTCGTGAATGAGATTCACTGAGTGGTATCTGGCACGTTAGATATATTCTTACCCATAAAATCACTTCTTCCAATCTCTTGCTCTCTCACTTCTCCACCACCTTCATGCAACCTCGTACACAACATCTTCACCAACCACTCACAGCAAATCAACTATCATTTCAACCACCAACCACCCGTATTCACCCAACGACCAAATCCTCGAACATGCCCTCCATAATCTCTGAAATCTTCGACCACATCCAAGCCTGGGCCATCTTCATGATAATCCTAGCCTTCATCATCTTCAACCTTGGAGAAGTCTTGGGATGGTTCCTTTGGAAGATGAAGGCCTGATGATTTTTAGGATTGAAAGCTAAGAAGGCTAGGAGATTGAAGGAGGGTGAAAATATGGGATTAGGCACAGATATGAAAAAGGTGGTGAATTTGCAATGGTTGCTAGAAGGAGCTGGCTAGATAAGGTTGGATGAATGAAAGGATTGGGGAAGTGGGTTATGGATTTAAATGGAAAAGGTGTTTCATGGAAGGATAAGGTTATTTGGATTACGAAAAATGATATTACCGATTTCTCTTGTCTAAGGTTTCTTCTATTTCATTATTTCATTAGATTACCTCGATATCCAATTGATTTCCCCTCGCTCAAGACCTAATTTTGTTGTACATCCCAAGTGCCAAATAGCGGGCGTTGCATTATTCCTCTCTTAACACAACAGGCATGGCATGACTACTTTCAGTCAGCGTAAACAGTTGCATATAGAAACTTATAGCTCCTGCAACGAGGATGACGTAGTATGCTACAGTCCAGCCAATACCTTTGCCCTGAAACTCGTCTCTCCCGCCATTGACATCGTCTGCTCTCTTCCCAACGTCAGGTGGTCCAATAGGCACACCTGCTTCTACACCGACACGGCCCCAGAATCTCGGCAGTCCCATCCAATTGCAGAAGACGTGAGCAAGGATACAGCTATATACGTTACCGGTTCTTAGGAATATGAAGGCAGCGAAGAATCCGAAGAGGCTGGTGTATGTGAACTGGAAGACGGAGCGGAGGATGGCCGGGAGCATGGGGGTATGGGGGTGGGTAAGGCGGAATTCATAGTAGTGATGGACGTGGGCGATACCGAAGTAGAGGGGAGTAACGAAAATGATGCGGGTTCCGGACATGCGAGAGAGAATGTGGAGGGGGATCATGAGGGAACGCCAAATTAGTTCTTCGGATATGGGACCCTGGAAAGACGTGTTACTAAAGATGGGGTAGGTTGAACGAGGTCGAGAGAACGTACAGCTACAAAGTTTCGGTATCCTATCCAACTGCTTAATGTTTCCCGTAGATGTGTGCCACGTATCCAATGTTTCCAACCGCCATCTACTATTCCAATTTCAAAGAGTGGGCCGGCAAAGAGGGTTGACACAAGCAACATCGTTCGTGCAGTGTCGATTAGCGAGACAGGCCACCAGCCGAGCAGCTTCAGCGTCTCCTGAGGAGTTGCCTGACCCCATTGCGTAATGGTGTAGATGGTGATTGCACTACTCAGCAGACATGACAGCGTTACTGCGCGTATACGGGCGCGTATAGAAGACGGGGCATCACGGGAGAGGGTCGGGGAAGGCCGTGTAGCTGTAGAGAGGTAGAAGGGGAGTACATAGATGAGGGTGAACAGGATCTGTGACTCTATATGTTAGTGGCAGAGGTAGATTGGGGTTGTTTATGCTTTGCAATAGGTAGATCTCGTTATGGGCGGGGCATTCTGGGGATGAAACACGATGCGATGGACAGTAGCGGGACGCACCGATAGAAGAACCGCCGATTTGGGAGAGATGGTCGGTGCTTTCTGGACTGCAAGCCTGTTAGAGAGGACGGGTGGAAGGCCAACTGCCTGTTGTGGATTCTGCAGAGTAAAAATGGAAGGTCTATGTGTGGGAGAGGGGGTTGCAGGAGAGCGTTTCGGAGGGGGAAGGTGAAGCTTCTCAGCCAACCGATGGCAGACGTACCGGGCACCTTTGCGTAGTAGTTCTTCAGGCGGTGGAGCAGGCCGATAGGCGCCATTGCGAGAGAGCTGCTGGGTTGGAAGCGCGCAGTGGTGGGTGGTAGGACGGAGGGCTGCTCTGGCTAGGTATAAGACATGACCGGGGCCAGTCCGCGAGGAGGAGGAGGATGAAGGGGAGAGTTGTTGTTCTTCTTAGTATTATTCTCTTTAAACGCCGCACGCCTGACTGACGACGACGCCCGCCGCTCAGCATTCCAACCCCCCAGCATCCCAGCAGCCATCATCCCTTGGAAAATCAATCCTTCCTGCGAAACAAACAGCACAAACAGCGCAAACAGTGCACGTGACCAGAGACCAGCCTCATCATCTACGCAGACATCCCACCAAGATCCGGCGCGCGTCCACTTTTTCCTCCCCCACGAGCCGCGAAAGTACCCCTGCGCGGTGCCGACGCGCGAGCACTGAGCAAACGCCCGTTACCTAGGCAAAATCAACGACCAACGGTCCGTGGCAGGCTCTCGTTGGCCAGCGCCCGCCATACTAAATTTGGCCTCATTTCCGCTTGCGCGCTGCTCACACGTCCAGCGCTCGACGGTTACGGCTCCCCTTCAACTAACATCTCTATCGCATCCATTCGATTCGATAAGGGGGACGACGGCTCGAGGGAGGGGGCAAATTCCCAACTGCGCATTCAATTGCAGCCATCCATCGCAAACGGTTGGCCCAAGTGCGCATAATTCTCGATATTAAACACAATCCCATCCTGGCTGCGCGCCCTGTCGTTGCGACTTGCACAAAAGAGAGCGACGGCTCGGCTATCACAGTCCTAAAGTCCTTCACGGCTCAAGCTTTCATCGTCAAACACACCTCCCCCGGACCTCACGGTCTGTGCTGCCCACCGCTTCCAAGGACTCAAGCCTGCATTGGACCGCACCTGCATTTGCAAGCTGCGCCCTCTGCATCGTGCATAGAGCGACCTTCATCTTCTTCCACGAGCCCCATATGCCCGTCCTCTCCTGAGTTTGATCTGTCGCCCAAACTCCTCACGCTCTCTTTTCCAAAACCACAGTCGTTTAATGCCTTTACGGGCCATTTGTCACTCTTTTGACATGTTGTTATAGCCTTTCTATCACTCTTTTAGACCCATTATTGTTTGAACCATAGCATTTTTTGTCATTTCTCCGCTTCTAATACCGACGCCTTAATGCCTCCCGAGACGCCTAAGGGCGACCATGTCCGTAAAGTCGTCGCAGAATTCGAAAATTATTCTTCCACCAGCTCTACCCCCATTATCGAACGAGCTACCTCATCGCATTCATATTCATCCCATCGGTCTCGGTCGCCGAAACGAAAACGCGAAGATTCTATCAACGCCTCGTCGTCGAAGCGGCGGCCTTTGCACGAACGTTCCCACTCGCAAACAAACCGGCACTCCGGCCCAACTATTCGCATTGTCGAGGACTCACCCACCGACGAGGTCTATTCAAAGAATCCATTCCCTAGCCAACCATCACAAGTTCTGTCTCCTCACAGTATACCAGGGTATGTGTTCGAAGACAGGGGATCGCAGGTTTCAGATCCCAGCCCTGCCACCAATACAGTCCCAAATCTTCAAGCCATCCCAGCTCTGGTCCCCAAACCGCTCCAACCGAAGAGGGCACATCGGCAATCCACCTCAACTGCCACATCCGAGGAGGACACCCTCATTGCTAGCTCGATATTTTCGCCCTCCTCGTCCAGTCGATTTTCCCAGAGCACCACACCCCCGTCCTCCCCGCCGCCGGAGGACTTTGATAAGAGAGCTACCTTGGAAATACTTGAGGAGGAAGTCCCTAGAGAGGCGGAGCGCTCACGGTCAACTATTCGAGCTGTCCCTCCCTCTTCCGACGAGGAATCTGTTGGCGGTCATGCATTGACCCCAAAAGCGTCTGCATCATCTTTTGCCTCGTCATCTTCCGACGACACCCTTACCCTGCTACGGCACGAGGACAGGAGAGGCTCTTCCGCGTCCGGTCCATCCCTACCTCCAACAAACATTCACACGCGAACCAAATCAGAATCCCACAAGCACCAGACATCATCTACTAATAAGGCACCGACACAGCCCTTTCCTAAGGCATCCTCCGAGTCCCTCGCATTCTCCGAATCTTCATATACTTCAAGCCGCCCAAGGTCTTCTTCCCAACCATCGCCAACTATACATGCTGCTCGCCAAGTCACCCTTGACAGAGGTTATAGAATCCAGTATCCGATCGTACGCCCACCGTCGGGAAGTAGCTTATGGAGTGAACCGCGAGTGTTACCTAAGAACCCTTCCCGAATGAACAATCGCGGCTCGCAAGGGCATCAATGGAGCACACACCTTTCGACAATTGCATCTGAGTCGGAGCGCGCTTCTGGATCAATCGGCCCTTCGCTATCAAATGAGCGCGATTCTCGAGTATACGAAGACAACGGTGGACGAAGCCACGTACCGCGGAGGAGAGAAACCATCGGGAGTCTTTCGTCTTCAGAGATTGCAAATTACCATTCCGACCCTTCGGAAGGCGACTCTTCCATCTCGGTTCCGCTACCGTTATTTTCCCCTCCCTCGTCAGCCAATCGACCCATTGAGAGCAGAGACTCGGAAGAGCGCCATGATACTGTTGCGCCTTTACAATCACCTCCTTTGAAACCGCAGAGATCTGGGTATCTGAGGCGGCACGATAGCGACTCGCGATCAAGCTCTAGGCCACCATCCTCCCGACCCAGCTCCGCTCAGTCTGATTTCTCTACCTTCATTTCTAATAATATTCCTTCGTGGGCGAGGTAAGCTGTTTTCAAATACCAATTTATACTGCGTACTAATATCTAGTGAAGAACGTACTATCGTCGCGGCGAACGATCCTCCCTTGTTAGACCAGATTCATCCACCGAAGCATCCGAGAGCATGACAGTACCCACATCGCAGAGCGGCCGTACCACGACACCATCGGAGTCCAATTTTCCCTTAGGCATCTACAGACCACGAACTCGACCTCACCAGCCCCTTTCAGAACACATCAGAGACTCTATGTTAGGAGCTGATGTACCTGTTGAGCAAGAGCCAGGGTCCGAGCAACAACAAAATCCCTATGTTCCCCCGCCTCCGCGACGTCCTATGTCAAGGCTTTGGACTCCGCGACTACGACCAGATACGAGGAGTCAGGTGTTGAGCGCTTGGAAAGCCCCGTCATTTGACGATGACCTGGGGACGCTTTTCTTCAGTCGGAAGAATCGGCAAATCCTACTCTTCTGTTTGGGATTTATCTTCCCTTTGGGTAAGTTCACTAGGCCCAATGCGCTTATGCGTATTCTATCATAGAGTTGAATAGTGGTATTAACACATTTAGCATGGATTATTGCGGCGTTCCTTCCCTTGCCCCAGAACCCTGAATTAAACAAAGAAGCGGCACCTAACAGCCAGATCGACCTCGAGCGACAGGTCGCTCAAAACGTGGGAACGGGAGTCCACAAAGCATATCAGAAGGCTGTGTGGTGGAGGAATCTTAATAGGATAATGTCTGGTATTGGTATACTCCTTGTGGGAGTAATTGTAAGTTTTCCTGTAACATTTGTTTCAGCAAGGTTTTGCTAACATTATGATTAGATCGCGCTGGCAATCTTAGCATCACGTATGCAGTAGCTACCTCGGACCGAGCGTTCAAGATCATTTGAGCTCGCAATTTCACGCTATATGACTTTCATCTCGTCAACCCTACTTCCTACGCCTTGTGACTGGTTTCAATTTCTTCAGGTCTGGCTTCTTATGACTTCTTTAACGACCACCGTTTACGCTTATATGCTCTTACGTCTATTAATAATGTTTTTCTTTCTGGTATGCTATGTTTTGGCCGGGTACTCTAAAAGACGGTTCTCGAATTGTCCGGAGGGTGTTCTGCCATACAACATACCACATGTACAAAGCTCCGAGGCATTGCCCTGGGCATGTTTTTCTTTTGATTGCGTCGAATCCTTGCTTTCTGGATGGTACTGCATAGCGGGCGTTCCTAGATCCTTACCCCTGTCTAAAAAGTGGAAAGCTACATAATGAAGCGGTCGAGATATCTGTTTTTTATTTTTGCTTTTTTCTCCCCAATTGTTACTATTTCAGAGCTGTGCGTGGAATACGGTCGAGACTTTGTTGTAGCTGTAACTCGTAGTGTTTTTACGACTTTGTGGATGATTTGAGCGCCGTGGATGGATGGATGCTGGGTGGGCGCTAAGTATAACATGAGATGTTCGCTTTTTGAGACTAGACGCTAGTGTCCGTGAGATCTGTGAATATGAAACACGTGTGATGTTGTTGCGGCGGAATATATGTGGTAATTTCGAGGGCGGAGATGAGTGGGCTTTGTCTGGGGAGCTGTCATAGCTTCACGAAGCTACTGGGGAAGAGGAACGTCGCAGGATGAGAGACAATTGCTGCATTTTGGTGCGAGCCAGGCACGACACGATGGTGGAATAGTTCTACTAAGCAGCATGATCCATAGGGTGCAATAGCCGTTTCATGGTGTCTGTCTTAGATGTAGATGGTAATATTTGGCACAAGGCGTCTAAGGAAAAAAGGAATAAGAAATTGTAGAGCCTTAGCTTTATTTCGCGGTAGAAAATTAGGATACCATGATTATCCCTGTTCGATTCAACGCTCAGGGTTTTTGATATCTTCGAATTGCCATGTGACGTATCTGAACCATGGTAGGGCTGAAAGCGGTGGAACCCTGAATCTTGGCATAAATTATCGCGCTACTTGAACTTCCTTCAACCCTCACAATACTTTAACCTTTAACAACACTCACACGCTTTCGAAGAACCACAAACCCGCTTTATACACGACTCTGAATATTCAGGCGCAGTCGCGCTGTCTACCTAATTTGGCTATACTCAACTTACTCAACCGCCATGTCGTCCAAAACCTCCCAGGCGCTCACAAAGCGCTCCGCCGATAATGCACTCATGCCTCCACCACCGGCACCCAAGCGCATCAAGCGTCCTTCGATAGTTCTCGACGAAGATTCATATACAGATGCTCTCTCGTTCATTATCGCACGAGACTATTTCCCAGGGCTGCTAGAAACGCAGACCCAGCACGAATATCTAGATGCAGTAGCGTCAAAAGACAACGACTGGATTTTGGAAGCGGGGACTAAGCTCAAGCAGATCATGACGCCGGGCCCTGAAGGACGTCGGATTAGAGGACGGAGAGCTACAGGCATGACACCGCTGGTTGGTAGAGTGGGGGAGACACCAAGGACCTGGGGTGATGCGGAGACGCCGCGGACTGCCTTCACGGAATCAGAAGATGGGGGTTCAGCGCGAGAAAGGAAGCCTAAAGTCGACCTCAACCTGTCTCTCACAGCTTTCCAAGCCAAGTATACCTCTGAGGACAACGAGAACTTTAACCAGCTCCTCGACAAAGCCAACGCCAAAGCGTATGAAAGGAATAAATGGGTTCACGAGGGGAACTATCTCCCCTCGAAACAACAGATAGCGCAACGAAAAGTTATTGAAGCGCGCAAAGCTACAGAAACCGACAGTGATGCTAAAGGCAAAGAAGTTGCTTTGCGCCCCTCCGCAGACCTCGATGACCGCCCTGCACATCCTTCATTTGCGCATAACCAACCTTCCCGCAATGCTCTCATGTTCATCCCCGATTCCGTGGAAGACCGCCTCAAGACTGAATTTCAGAAATCTGAAGCAGCGTCTAATGCGCCTCCCCGCCAAGTCCTCCACCACAACACACGCTTCCAAGTCCCAGAGGCAGAAGAAACCGAGCTCTCACAACCACCCTCGCCCACCCTTTCAGCAGTGCGTGACGCAATCGCGGGACGACCCCGCGCCACTGCCTCAGAATCCGGGTTCACACCCGCCGACACTCCTCAAGTAAATGGCTACTCCTTCGTAACTACCACAACCCCATCCCCGGAACCAGAACAACGCGCACCCACAGATCTGCTCGAGCGCTTAGGTGCCAAAAGCTCAGGTCCTAACCCCTTCACCATATCTGAGTCTACAAATCGAGAGAAAATCCATATGAGGATGGTGGACAAGATCAAGAATAACGCCAAGGTCAGCGGTAGTGGTGGCAGTGGTGGTCTCGGTATCTTCAACAATAGCGCAACACCTAGATTCTCGTCTGCACCGAAAACGGATGTTAGGAAGAGGGGAAATTTCACGCCGGCGGCGCAGAGGCTGTTTGATCGGGTGGGGACGCCTGCGAGACGCGCCGCTGGTGGTGGTACGGTTTTTGGTGGGAAGGCGGAGGAGGGTAGCAAGATGTGGACGCCGACGCCGAGGGTTAGGAGGAAGGCTTAGGTTCATGGTGGTTTGGGAGGAATGGTTTATGATATCCATGATAGAACAGGGCATGGCATGGAGTTTGGAGTTTGTTTGATCTATGAGCGTCAGCTTGTCTAAGGAAGTGCTCCTGGATATGGCTATGAAACCAAGGCTTTCAAGATTTTAATTTTTTCACTTGCATTCATATAGAGATAGAGGAACAAGTGCACATGACGTGCACATAATGAACACATCACTTCAACTTCAACATCATATAGATTTATACAAAACGCTCACTCCACTCAACCCAAAAAAACCCATGTGATTGGTTATATTTACCAGAGAGAACAAAAACACAAAACACTTGATTCACTTTAAACTAAGTTAAATAAAAAATGGGAAAAGCAACGCAAAACAAGACTACTCCCACACCCGAACCATGTCGTCCGTCCGTCCATTCCATCCATCCAACGGACCCATCCATGTTTTATTCTACAACAATTCAACAATTCAATCCCAACCGACCAACCAACCGAAGCATCCAATATGAAACCCCGCAGTTTAGGAACAAAAGCAGACGAACCAAAAAAAAAACTCTCCAATTACAGCAGCCTAAGTCAAGAAAAAAGGATGCCGAGGCCAAATGAAAAAACACAACAAGGTGTACGTAGGATAAGCGGAAACAAGGGATGATGGAAAAAGACCCGCCAGAACTAAACCCCTGCCCCTATCCCATGCATGTATGCAAGGTGAAGTAATTTGAAATATGGAGATCCCATCCTTGGGTATCAAAGTGTATGTAATGATGTGGGTGACTGATGGACGACGTTGTATGTGAGGGAGAGGAAGAGGAAGAGAAAAAGGAGGAATATGTAGAGTTTGGTTACATCGGTGGAGGGTTTAATGTACAGGAAGGTAAGTAGTGTGAAGAGATGACAATGCTCATCCGCCCCGGCGTCGAGATTGTCCTGGGCCAGTGTAATTCCTGAACTCGGTTCCGGGTCCCATATACCCTCGATACTTCCTCCGACCACCATGAGGTGGATGGTCTGGAGTCGAAGTCTGTTGGGGTCCCGGTGCCGATGTGTGTTCGTATTGAGGCTTAGCAGGTGGTTGCTGGGAAAATGCAGGCGCATGCGTCGGTTGGCCATAAGGAGCAAGAACCGGCGGCTGGGAATGGGGTGCTAAATTCGCAGGCAATATGGGCTGGCCTCCATACTGTTGAATCTTTAGAGGAGGGTATTGTGGAGGAGGAGGTGCTGGTTGATATCCCTGCGGTGGTGGCTGGTAATTGTGATATTGTGGCGGACCGTTGTAATGCGGTTGCGGGTATTGAGGATGCGGGCCTTGAGGTGGATATGGGCTCTGATGAGAAGGTGCGGGGAGCGCGGGGGGCGCGGGAGGTCCTGGAGGTGGTGGGCCTGAGGGATGCGAAGTTGCTGGATAAACTGGAGCAGGGGCCCCAGAAGGTGGTCTTGAAGCTTGTGCCTGAGGAGGACCTTCCCAGTGTGCAAATCGAAAATTCTGAAACGGGGGTGTTTGCTGAGGTTGCGGAGGCTGAGCAGGCGCGAAAGGAGCAAGCTGAGGTCCTGGTTGAGGAGGTGGTCTGGCCTGACCATTGTAATCCGGCGCGTAGCCCTGTGCGGGTGGACCATATGGGGAAATAACAGGTGGTGGATGATGAGGATGGTAAGGAGGATCGCTTGCTCTTCTATTGTTTCCCTCCCATTGAGGCCGAGGGCCGGTATTCATCGAAGTTGGTGGCCTAGGCGGCAAGTTATGTTGCGCTGGTTGGATATGTGGTGACTGTGTATAAGGTAAAGAACTGGTGGATGGAGAAACGGCATTATGGCTAATGGATGGACGACGAGACTCGTTACCACTTCCACTGGTACTTCTCTCATGGCCGGTGAGTATGCGAGACGACGGTGGTCCCATATATGGCCGTTCTGAACCCTCGCGGTGATGTCGTGCAGCATCATATTTGCTCTCGCTGACCGGTTTCTCAGGTAGTTTCTCAGGGGTCGGGCTCTTCGTCGAATGAATCATATTCATTATCCGAGACAAAGGATTCTTCTCTGGAAGACCCTTCTCTGTAAAGGGTTCGTTTAAACTACCAGTTTCAGTCTTAATCTTGTTAGACCAGTATTGATCAGTCGCTGGTGACGATATAGATCGCTGCATCTGGAGGTGATCATCCGGCCGATTCGACATTGCTCCTCCATTCGAGGCAAGTTGATGCCCTGTGGAGTTGACCGATTCAAAGTGAGTGACAGCAGAATGCTTCTGGTGGTGAGAGGCATTTGACTTGGCTTCGCGCCTTTTCAGTGGAATGGGATCCGCCTCGTCATTCAAAAGATCAGTGATCTTATTAGAATAGATTTTAGGAGGCGCCTCAGAACGTTTAGGCGACATTGTGCCATTGCGTTCCGGTATGGTCGGTATATTTTGAGCTGGAGCAATCATGCTAGATGGCTTTACCGAATTGCTTCGAGTCGTCTCTAGTGACATGGCCGTAGACGTAGCTGATGGTGGGGACTTGGGCGGCTCAAGGTCTGGTTTCTGTGGAGGAGTTGTCATCCGAGACGGAGGCGCAATCTGCGGTTCGGCTTCGAGGTTCACCAGTGGCCGCTCTGCGGATAGCGAGGCGAGCATTGTAAGGGCAGTGGCCTCTTCATTAGCAATGATTTTAACACTTTCTCGTCGCGATGCAACAGCTTCAACTTGCGTAGCTGCAGCAACGAGCGTCTCAATATCAAAGTGGGCTGTTGCTAGGTCACGATCTGGACCGGTGAACATAGCGAAGCCATAGTCGGCATCGATCGTGTCGTCATACTCTTCGTCTTTGTTCATCTCCATGAACTTCTTGCGTGCTCGTTCGAGGGACCATCGCTTTTCCTGCTCACTCCAGGCCTTTTCGACATCGACGTAGACTTCGCTTCTAGAAACATGCCTTCGAGGTATTACTTCTTCAGCCGCGCTGTATTTACGTCCCACTTTCCGTTTAGGACGTTCAGTAATATTATCCTAAATCTCGTTAGAGTGTACAAGCAAATGACTTTTGGCTGCTCTTACCTCATCATCAGTACCTGATGCATTGCGGCTTTTCCACTCTCGTTCAACCTGCAATACACGGTGGAGCAGTTTCAGATATGTTTGCTCTTCCAAGTCTCGTACCACATACTAATTCACGTTAGCGAAATATTCTTCAAAATGCACGTGTGTATGCTTACTTCGAATTGCTTCTCTTCCAAATACCGTGTCTTTTCGTACATTTCATCGTTCTGGTTGCTCTTAATCTCCCGTGCAACGTCGAGGTCGCGTCGCCGCTTTTGAAATCGTCCGTTGAGCTGGTCAAGAACAACATGGTACTGAGGGTGGAGGGTGTGATAGTCTGGTTCAGTCTCTAAATGGTTGACACTTCTAGAGGCTAGCTCGTCCAGGACTGGCTTTAGAGCTTTGACGATACTGCGATAACCAGTCTTGAGGGACAGCTGTCTCCGCAGGTTCACCTCGACATTAATGTTTGCATGCGGCTGGCGCCTTCGTCCGGGCAGTCGTTTGAGATTTTTTGCCGGCGCATCACCAGACACGGTGGGAAGGATGTTCTGCAATTCTTGCGAAGCTGCGATTTCTGGGTGCAGGTCAGGTGACCCTTCCGGCGTCGAAGCATCCGTCAATTCAGGCGGTGGATCCGTGTTTTCAGGCAATAGATCTGCGGGTTTCCGCTTCTTGCGTGCAGAACCTGGCGGTTTGTCTGATGCGACAATGCCATGGTTGTTTGCGACACCGTCGGCCGTGAGCGCGTCAATCGCGTTAAGAGCTTGGTCGGACGAGTCGTGTGAAACGGGCGAGTGCTGCTCGATTTCAGGCTGGGATTCGGACTGGGCAGCTGGAGGCTTCGAGCTGGCACGCGAGACAGGAGTTTGGATCTCGACAGTCGGCGCGGCGTCTACGGGAGCATCGAAGAGCGCATCGTCCGAAGGCGAGTCGGCTTCTGTTGACGTTCGCAAACGCTTGGCAGGGCGCTCATTTTCCGGTTCTGAAAGAGCGTCGTGCAGCGTGGAATCGGCGAGCGAACTCCGACGGCTGTGGGCGCTTTCAATGGAACCTGCGACCGAACCCGCGACCGAATTGGGTGGGATTGAAGTCGCCTTCGAAGCAGCGCGGCGAGTCGTCATATGCAGAGGTTCTGAGGGCTGCAACCTCGACGGTTTCGCAGATGTAGTCGAGTTAGCTCCTCGCTTAGCAATTCGGGACCTTGTCCCCGTGGCTGTGGCTGCCAAGTGGTCAGAGAGGATCCTGCTAATAATACTGCTGCCCGTAGCAATCATAACGAGGACAATAATAATAACAATAGTGCACCGCCATGAGGGGGGTGGATATGGGCATATACGTACTGTTCTTGTGCGAGGGAGAGCGTCTGGCCTTGCTTCTGCCGGGCTGGCTCTTTCGCGTCATCGTGAGTGATGATTCTCCGTGAGACCTGCACGAAGAAACTCGATTAGCTTGCTCGTTCGTCGTGACCATCCGCCGCCCATCATCATCACCGTCGTCGTGGCAGGCGATGGGGGTGAAGACCACGGACGGGGAAATTGCCACGAAGCAAATGACACTTACCGTGGTCACGAATGTGAAGGCATTCACAATTCAAAGCGTCCTGCGCTTGATGCAATGCTGGCAACTGAGAGAACCTGGTGGTCAGAGTTAGCAACCGGATCCGGAAAAAGGGTTGTAGATGTGATGAAGTGCTGCGGGCGCCTGAACAAGGCTCTGATGGCAATTATATCACAGACGTGCTATATTTTTATCTGGATAACAAGGCTGGGGCCTTTTCTTTTCTTGAATGGCAACTTACGGAGTACAGGTGGAACTAGGGTTTGATTCGGCTTGCTCCCGCAACTGCCGCAGAGGCTGGGATGGTCGAGGCTGAATAGACGGGGCTATAAAGAGAAGAGAAAATAGAATGTTGAACGGTGATCTCGTACGAAATGCTACTCTGGCTAAGAAGTCATTGGCGTTGGAGAGCGCTGTGGTGGATACGATAGGTCTTGGACGAGGGTGAAAAGGACCCCGGCCAGAAGCAATAAAATGCTCGCTGACGGAGGTGAGCAAGGACAATACCAACAATGCGCGCCTGACAAGACTGACTGGGGCAGTCGCTCGAAGCGCACGAGAAGGCGAGAACGATGACGACTTGGAGAGTGCAGCAGACGTCGAGGTCGTAGGAGTCTGTCCAAGAGAAGAGGATTGATTGAAGGTTGACTTGATGAACCTCTCACCTCGACGCGCTAGGCCCGTTTGGGTCACCAACCTTGACAAGCCCTCGTCTCACGGAGCTGAGAGGAATCTGCCACGACTCCGCGCTTACCAGGGTGAAGAAAATCGTTGCGAACGGGGCTTTTGGTGCGAGAGGTCGACCAGGCGCGAAAACACCGTCTTGCTGTCGAAACGGGATCGATAAGCACAGCGGATGCCTTCACACCATGCCCGAACCCATGGCCGGTTTGCCTCGCAGATTTTCACCCAACTTCACTAACGTCCTAGTATTGCCTAAAGAGGACAATGACGAATGATCTCTTTGTCACCGCCCAACTGCGTCTAACAACACACAGAGATCAGCCATGGATCTCTTTCACGTCGTCTAATCTTGACGCTCTACAGGACGTGATACCTTCACGCGTACAGACCATTCGTTGCCTTATTTTTCCCCCAACGCTGCAAGCAATTTGTGATTCTGTAGTTTTGCCACGGGTCAAAGCCCTCTGGTCTTTAGAAACAATCGCTATCTAGATACTTGCTGCAGTTATCTCCCCAGTAACACGAATGCAAAATTCTTTCTGCGCGTTCAATTCCATCAATCTACATGAAATGAATGTGTGATGATGACGCTCTCTGTCTCTCTCCATTGTTCAAAATAGCCCCTTTTCATGCACTACCAACTCCACTCCAAAGAAGGTCAGAAGCAGACAAACAATGCAGTGCATTCCGTTTCTAGGGTGTAGCAACATTAATATCACGTTAACTTCGAATTTGACCTCAAGCGAAAACTTTGTCGCGATGCATGGTCAAACGAACATGTGATGTTGCATCTTGCATCTGCGCTCGGATCTCGTGTCCCCCTTGCTTCCCGTGTTATTCCCGACAAGTATTTGCATGCGCTGTCATTGGGGGTTTGAAATTACGCAAACTCGCTGTGCCACATTGTTTTTTTTTTTTGCCCATTGGAAAGAAGTCTTTGACATTTCTCTTCATTGATTAAGTCTACGACTATTGGGGTGGCGTTCAGGCGCCTCTATTATTTTCCATACATGCGCCCGCTTTAATCGCTCACAGTCGGCTTCGCGAGAAGCTCTCAAACAACAAAAGAAAACGCCTTCAAAGCCAGGATATACAGCATCTAAACGCATGTTAAAAAAGGCATAATTCATTAAAGCACAAGTGTTACAGTTTGCCTCTGAGGCGAGCGGCAAGCTGAGCGTTGTTTCAGGTACGTGTCACCGGATTACCTGGGGCTAAATGGTAGCTTTCCTTCTTGATCCGCTGACGCTACTCCTACGTGACGATGTTAAAATAAGATCTGGGATTGGCGGAGTCATCTCTCTACTTGGAGGAGAGGGACTTCGTGATGCAGAGCTCCGAGGTAGCTCCGTGAAACTTTGAGAGTGAACCAACGGACTGGGACTAGCTGTTCGACTGTTTGAGCGCATCCGACTATAAGGTCTAGGAGGACAAGTAATGATTTGCCCACTCAGCGGTGAGGCAGTAATGACCGTTCCAGGGGTAGCAGCTGGAGGTGGCGTGGGGCTTTCGGTCCTGAAGAGTGGATGGATGTGCGCTTCGCTGACTGCAGGACTTGGTGGGCGAGATGATGCTGTGTAACTCATTTGGGGAAGAGAAACAGTTGACGATGTTTCTCTATTCAGGGGTATCGAAAAGGGACCGTCAAGAGCATCCGCAGGAGACGCTGGTCTGCTTCCTGGAATTGTCTCAAGGACAGTGCCAAGAGAGGGTGCCGAATGTAATATTGTATCTCGGGCTTGTGGATCCACGTGACTTGTGTCCCAACTGTCGAAACCATCCGGCTGAGATACCATATCAATTGACTGACAATCCGAATGGATGCTCGAGTCCCGGGTAAAGGAAGGGCGATTGATTAATTTTGAGCGGGAAGTGATGGGCCTTACTACCTGTTGTAGCGATTCTCTCCAGGATTGAAGGGATTTTGATGAAGTAGTAGAGAATGTTGGAGACGGCAGAGCCCCCGCTGAGGCGTTTGGATAGGCGTATGATCGTTCCACGGTTTGTGAGGATGTTGGGGGTGTCATCTCCCGAACTTCTGACATGACAGAATCTCGTGGGATGTCGCTTGAGAAGTGCCGCTTCTCAGACGATGATACAGTTCTTCTTAATAGCAGAGCGAAGAAGGTAACTTGGGTTGCAGATGCTAATGCCCATATGACGAATTGGGCGGAGATCAGATGAGTGCAGTCGGTAGCCTTGGTTTTAGAAATAGAATGTCTGACATCGTCAACATTGACCTTGATAGAAGCAAGCAAGGCCAATGTTACTATTGTTGTCAGAATACAAAAAGAAGTGCAGATCGCTGCAAAAACCCAAGCGCTGTGCGATAACTGGTCCCAATTTCCTCCTCTTCTCCACGCATCCTGAACTAAAAGAAAACCTACGCAACCGAGAGAGACCAGATTGAACAAGGCTGAGATGATTGCTAGGCCTCGGAATGAGATTTTTGCGTCGTTTAATGAGGTAGCATCCAGAATAGTAAAACTCGACAGAACCACCGTGAAGACCCAGGCGGTTACACCGAGGAGCGAAAGGACGAACCGTCGAGATCCAAACATGCTGTTGCCGGCAATAGCAATGACTTCGAGTCGGGTGATGAAGAGGAAGATGAGTTTCAGGAAACGATGTCCAAGGTGACACAGGCTCGAATAGGTCGGAAATCCTTTTGATGGCGTAAGATTGAGCCGCAAAGGATTGGAAGCACAGGCGTGTTATGAGGCCACCCGCGCCCAGCTAGAACGAATGTCGGTTGTTGAGTATCAACCCAAGAAGCGAGCGTGAGAAGGTTCCGATTCCAAGTGCTTACTGCCTCGTGGATAGAGTTACAGCCATAGTAGAGCTCTTTGAGCGTAAAGATCAAGACACTGAGTGAAACGACTAAAACTGGGAACGGAGAATGGGTGAAACCCCGCGCTGCGGGACGTCAATGGTACAGCCAAGGTAGAGCACGATAGAGAATGCGTGAGAGAGGGGTGATTTAGACTGTTGTGGATATAATTGAAGTCTTATAGGTCAACGCGTTCGATTGATGGGTGGGGGGGTGCCGAGGAGATGGTGTTCAGGTCCAGGTCCCGGGACACAACGAGCGTGGCTTGTGGTGGTGGTGGTGGTGGTGGTGGTCGATATCAATCCAGGGTTGTGTGTCCGTCTCGCGCTCAAAAAGGGAAGCGATGCCAGCGAGTGGTGAAAGGAAAAAGGCAGATGAAGGGAAGAGAAAATGGATAAAATGGCAAGACGAGGGTGAGAGCGAATAGTGGAGGGATTGTGGGGACCCAGCAAGTAATAAATTTAGAAGAGCATTGAAAGGCTGAGCACTTAGTTAGCGATTGTTTTGTAGGCTTCTACCTGCAGCACGCGTTTGACATGGTGGAGTAGGACTAGGATGTGCGGATCCAGCATCCTGGATGCGCAACATGCATCTCGGAGAAGGGAAAGGCTAGGCGCAGCGGGAAATCGACCACTTGCACGACCCAGGCCTAGCAGGCCTAGCGAGTGGCTACCTCCCGCTGTCTCGAGCGTGCGACGAGAAACATTGGTAGAAACGTTGGCGTTGGCCTCGAGTCAATCGATAGCTCGAACCAGTGAATGCCACCTCCCCGCGTGCAGAAAAAGCAGCAATTCGTCCGCATTGTTCGCATTGTCCGCATTGTACGGGCAAGACTATCGAATATAAGATTATAACATTGACCTGATCAAAGCAGTGTTCCTGGCCTATATGACGTGAGCCAATCTGACGTCGAGGTTTGTGGGCCGGTGAGCCCCGGAGGCGTTTGCTGAAGTCTGCTCGGCCTGGGACTGCCCTGCGCTGTGCAAATTGTGATATTTGGCCGAGGCCTAGAAATCTGGGACAGCCCAGGGATGGCCGACTCCTTCATTTCCTGCAACGCGTTGTTTTTCAAAACAAGCCTGGAGGTTAGAGTTTAAGCGACAGCCGTTGAAGACAGCCGAAAACAGCTGTTCCCACGCTCCTACAACATCCAACTACCTAGTACCCACTTACCCAGGCATTGTAGGATATGCCATGAACCAGATGCAACAGAGTTCAGCATGACCCGCGCTGGGATATTGGCTGCTGTAGCAAGCCTGCACAGCATCCGTCACAACCATTCGCCATCGAGCCCGCCGTGACACGAGGCTGCCGTGCCATGGCATCGTGCTGTCGCCAGAGGCCAGCGCTGGCCGAGGAAACTCTGTTCGCAGCCAACAAGGACCCAGGATCAAGCTGTGAACAGCGAGGAAGAAAAGTGATGACGCTGATGAGGAAATCAGAACATGGGGTCGCGATACCCACTAGGATCTCCCAGGATTGCCGTCGCCTTGTGGGCCTTGGCCCGGCAGAGCTAGGTTTCGCGTCAGAGGGCGATGGAAGATGATGGATCATCGAAGGCCCAGCCCAGCCCAGGGGAAGGGGAGAGCAGGGTACTACGAAGGAGCTCGTATTAATTGATGCATGGGACTTTTATTTTATACCTTGAAGGGAATCCGTTTTAGATATATCTTGAGATGCGCCTTTCAACTCTTCCAGGTTGGTCGAGCTCTGCTCTACGGCGTGCATACAAAGTAGTTATATGCTGAGGGGGATACCTAGGTATGTAGGCACGCTGCTTTAGGTTAGAGAGGGGTTTGCATAAATACATACGAGCTCCTTCCCGACATCGTTGTATGTAGAGTCGTATTCCATTTTTAACAACACACCTGCCTGCACGCAGCCTCGCGCTTACCTCAACAACCAAGGTTCTCACCTAGGCAGTTGGACCTGATTGCATTAGCCACTCTTCGGAGAAACCTCTGTTCCGGCGGGTGGCGGGTGCGCGGTGGCTTGCTTCCTCAGGCACCTGCCCACAGCGGCTCTTGGGCGTGGGCGCGGGCGCGGTGACGACGGTATTCTGATTCTTCTGCCTGCCCGACTTCCATTGCCTTCGCTGTCAGTGGCCACCGCTATCCATTATCTCTTCACCCGGCTTGTCTGCATTCACCACCCTGACGTCGGTGCCTGCTGGACGTGGTTTTCTTCTCTACAAAGTCCTCCATCAAGCCCGCTCACCATTCTGCACACTCGGACCAGAGCTCTCTTAACATCATCGCCGTCCCCGCCTTCCTCTCCTTCTCAACCACTTACCACCACCACCCCACACCCGCTCTTTGACTTCGGTCAACAACCATCAATATGAAGATCACTTTCAAGGTATGCCATTTGCAACATGCTCTTAATTACCTGCGGCTGAACAGCATTGCAGGATCTGAAGCAAAACAAGTTCGTCATCGACGCTGAGCCGTCGGAAACGGTACGTTACTTTTCTTTCCCTTGCCATACAACTCTATGAAGAGTCCAACGCTGACAGTATTCCTCTCCGGTAGATCGGTCAGGTCAAGGCGAAGATTCATGCGGACAAAGGATGGGATCCGGCTCAACAGAAGCTGATCTATTCCGGTATGCTATAGCTTCCAGCCTTTCCAAGGCGCGGCGTTCTGACACCCGAGTTTAGGCAAGATCTTGCAAGATGGCAATACCGTAGAATCTTACAACATTGAGGAGAAGGGTTTCATTGTCTGCATGGTCTCCAAGGTTCGTTGCTATCATCGTTGATCCCATCCCCAAACTAATCGGGCCCAGCCAAAAGCCTCAGCTGCATCGTCAAGCAAAGCTGCACCATCTACGCCAGCCCCCGCAGCTGCGCAGACACCTGCCCCACCTGCAGCACCTTCTCACTCATCTTCCGCTACACAAAACGTCCCCGGTACACCTTCACCCGCACCGACTGCGCAACGGGCGTCGGCCGATCCAGTCCGATTCAATGACCCATCCGCTTTAACAATGGGCAGCGAAAGGGATGCTGCAATCGCAAACATGGAGAGCATGGGTTTCCCTAGGGCCGATATTGACAGGGCCATGCGAGCAGCTTTCTTCAACCCCGACCGCGCCGTTGAATACCTGCTTTCCGTGAGTCGCCTTCCTTTATGGGTAGATAGAGCATTAAGCTAACAAGATTCCAAGGGTATCCCTGAGAGCGCTCTGCAGGAATCGACTGCCTCACCAAGGCAAAATCGTGGTCCAACCTCGCCGCCACCTGCGACTGGCGGAAATACGGGTGCTGCCGCAACCACTGGAGGTGGTGATGAACCTGTCAATCTATTTGAAGCAGCTGCGCAAGCCGGACAAGGTGGTCGCAGTGGCGGAAGTGGACGCGGTGCAACAGGTGGCGCTGGAGCCGGCGCTGGGACAGCTGCTCTAGGAGATAGCAGTTTGGAATTCCTGCGCAACAACCCTCAATTCCAGCAGTTGCGCCAAGTGGTACAGCAACAACCTCAGATGCTCGAACCTATCCTGCAGCAAGTTACCGCCGGAAACCCTGATTTGGCCCAAATGATTGCGTCGCATCCAGAGCAATTCCTTCAACTTTTGGCTGAAGACGGTGATGAGGATGCACCCCTGCCACCGGGTGCCCAGGCAATCAGTGTAACTGAAGAAGAACGGGAAGCCATTGAAAGGGTACGTTTTAGATCTATTATAGTTTCGGGGACTACGAACTAATTTTAGCAGTTGTGCCGCCTTGGTTTCGAGCGCGATCTCGTCATTCAGGCATATTTTGCCTGCGATAAGAATGAGGAGCTGGCAGCGAACTTCCTCTTTGATCAGCCAGAGGAGCCTGATGAGCAATAAACCGATACGACCGACGAGTCATTTCTTCATAATATCCGATTCCGCAAGTCTCTGCCTCTCCAGGCCTCTCTCCTACCACTCATGACTACTGAGCACGTGCCAAGACCGTCTTCAAGACTGACCCCACTACTCCGTCATATTTGGCTTGCTCTCTTTCATTATCATCTCCCATTATGGCACTAGAACCAACCTCTCTTTTTCCCTTTTGCGTGATGATCAAAGAGATACCTTGCTCTATTGAGAGAGAACGTTTCGGAGGATGAAGCGGATTTGAAACCGGGCGGACGAGAATGTAGATAGCTCGGTTTTTTTTTCACTTATTTTTTTGACGGATTCCAAAAAAAAAACAGAAATATCATCATCCTGTTACCTCTTCTGAAAGTGCTTGCTTGTTGCTTGTTGAAATGTTCGTATGAATGGAATATTCTACTAACTTTCAAATGCTATGGTACAGACAATTGTCACAGTTATAACGCATCATTGGAGGAAGAAGTTAAATTCCCAACAAAAGTAAAAAGGATTTATCTAACAAGAAGGAAAGCCGAATCACAGATGCTTTTGTTGAAAGAAAGCTAAAACAATCAAATCACCCCTACCATACTCAATAATAAAACGCCACATATCCCGCAAATCCCCCCCAGTCAAAAATTCTAGTGGTGGAACAAACGAATATGCTGTTCCACAAACGTAATGCCCAACTTCTCCGCCGTATCAAAGACATCGCGATCATTCTGGCTACCGGTAGGAGCAGCAATATACTTGACGCCAGACCTAGCGGTTCTAAAGACGTTGTCGATGAAGGGGAAGAAGGCGTCGGAGCTGACGGCGACTTCGGAGAGCTTGTCTAACCAGGCTTTGCGCTCTTCTGGGGAGAAGATCTGAGGGACGTTGCCTTCTTCGAAGTTGGATTCGAAGTCTTGGAGTTCGATGCCGGTGGCGGGGACGTTGCCGCTGCAGAGAAGGTCGATGGCGTTGGATTTTGAGGGACGCTTGGTGCCTTTTTTCCATTTTAGGTTCAGGGTGCGTTCATGGAAGCGCATCCACCAGTTGTCGGCTTTGTCGCCGGCGAGGCGGGTGCAGTGGATGCGGGCTGTAGGGTTGTTAGTGTATTGCTGGTGTTCTTGGAGAGGTTGAACTTACATTGCTGGCCAGCTCCAAGGCCAATGACTTGACCATTGAGCGCGTAGCACACACTGTTGGACTGAGTGTACTTGAGAGCAATGGTAGCTACAGTCAAGTCTCTTTGAGCTGACTCGGGCAGAGAACCACTCTTTGGTGTGATTATGGTGCCGAAAGTCTCAGTCGGCACAATCTTTGCATCGTTGCGGTGTTGACGCAGAGTGATTCCGTAGACGGTTCTGGTCTCGGTCGAAGAAGGCTCGTATTCAGGATCAATCTGGAGCACGAGGTATTTGCCAGCCTTCTTCTTCTTAAGAATTTCCAAGGCTTCGGCAGTATAGCCAGGTGCAATAACACCGTCGGATACTTCGCGGCTGATGATCTTTGCGGTGGGTACCTTCACCAGAAAGTGGTTAGATACGGACAGACCCTAACTAGTATAGAGTAACAACATACATCTACTTTCCTTGAAAGGGCAATCATATCACCGAAGCTTGACATACGGTCGGCACCACGGGCACGAGCGTAAGCCTGGGCGAGGCCGGAGTTCTCGATTCCGTCAATGTCGTCGACCATGTAGACTTTCCTCTCTACCTCACTGAGAGAAACGCCGATGGCAGCACCTGCGGGAGATACGTGCTGTATCCAGTATTAGTGAGGCCTCGAAAACTATTCAGAGTGCGTGAAATACCTTGAAGCTGGCAGCTGCTGGGTAGTTCAAGGCCTTGTCCAACTCTTTTACGAGTGGCCATGCATTGAGAGCATCCAATAGATTGATGTAACCGGGAGAGCCACCAAGGACCTTGAATGGCAACGGCGAGTCCTTTGTGAATACGACAGCAGGCTTCTGGTGAGGGTTGGCTCCGTATCGCAAAGGCAATTGTTGTTCCCCTTCTCCTGCATACTTCTTGCGGAAGAACTCTGAGATAGCAGTGTCGTATTCGGCAGTCTGTTCGAAAGCCTTCAACGCGTATCTTTGCCTGCTCTTCTCGGAGACTTCGCCATCTTTCTCGAGCTCCCTGAGGAAGTCATGGTAATCTTTAGGGTCGCTAATGATTGTGACACGGGAGTGATTCTTCGCGGCAGCGCGGAGCAGAGTTACTCCTCCTAAGAAGGGAAGTTAGCACCCATCCTGAGAATTGATTCATCGGCTGAAGCTCTACCTATGTCGATCTCCTATGCTGGCGTTAATAAAGCTTGTGGAAAGTGGGGAGAGGGAATATCGTACCTCTACAGCCTCTGGGATGGTGACGTTTATCTTTGCAACTGTCTCTGAGAAAGGGTAGAGGTTACACACAACAAAATCGATCTGGAATGGGGCACCATTAGCATCATTTCCCACCGGGTGAGTGGGCCGTAGTAACGCTTCGCGGGAACGGGCATTGTGTGGACGGGTAGTACCAACCTTGTCGATGCTGTTCTCGGCCAAGTCCTTGCTGTCCGAGTCGAGGTTCCTAGCAAGTATCCCGCCGTGGACAGCAGGGTGAAGGGTCTTGACGCGACCTCCCAGCATTTCTGGAGCCTTTGTGATGGCCGAGACATCCTCGACGGGGAAGTTTGCCTCGCGAATCATTTTGGCAGTGCCTCCAGACGCAAGCAGCCGGACTCCACGGTCTTGCAGGCCCTTTGCCAGGTCCAAGAGGCCGGTCTTGTCGTACACCGACAAGATGGCTGTGAATCAATTTAGCAATGCTGCTGCGACGTGAGAAGGCTCAATTGAATCGGGCGTACCAGTTTTTTGGCCTCCGTTAGACGACATGATGGATTCTGTGCGAATTGCCTGTGCTGGAGGACAGGTATTGTGTGCAGAAAGGTCAAGGTTGGAGGAAGGATGGGAATGTTTTCAAATTTCAGAGATCAGAATTCAGACAGTCATGCACATGTCGAAAAACTTTACCCCACCTACGTTTTGTTTTGTGAATTGGGCTGGATAGCCCCTCCTCCTCCGAATTCGCCGATTCGCCGTGGGGCAGAGACAGGGCTGGTAATGACGAACAGCCCCCACTAGTACGAATGTATGCACAACTGATCGGATGAATGAAGGGCCGTTGATGTGCTTATGTTTCCTGCCTCGGGATTGACCATTTCTTCTTCCTTCCTCCCCCTCCTACTACTACTACCACCACCACATACATATACGCCAATGGTGTGGTAGATGTCTAGGTAGGGCTGTACGATAGCAGTGTATTCATTCTTCCTTGTGGCTTTGCTAGCTTTCCGCCACAAGGCCCTTCAATATTCTGACATTTCACTCTAACCCAAGTAAACCAAGCGTAACTACTCCAACCTATCCTAAATTTAGCCTCGGCTCCCCAGATTTCAAGTCTTGAACATACACCCTCGCGCGCACACGTCCATCATGGAGACAGGCACTGAAGACTTGATCCAGCACCTCAAGAGCGTCTTTCTCGACCTCGCAGCTAACCCCTATCCCGAAGTTGCCAATCCCCCAGAAGCCCCACGCAGAGCCTCTGTCGCTCTTATTATCCGCATCCAGCCAAACTACTCCCATTGGCCTGCTGTACAAGGCAAGCTGCATTCTTCGCACCCACCTTTGCATCGCCGAAAGTCTTCAACAGCCTCCAACTCCGATCGCAAGCTCTCAATAAAGGACATCCTCGATGCATTCTTCGAGCAAGATTGGGTGAAACATGGTGACCCAGAAGCGCTATTTATCAAGCGCTCAACAAGGGTTGGAGATAAGTGGAATGGGCATGTAGCACTTCCGGGTGGGAAGAGGGACCCGGAGGACGAGGACGACCAGGTCACTGCTGTCCGAGAGGCAATGGAGGAAGTGGGAATTGACCTCTCGTATACGCATGCTATATCTATTGGGAACTTACCGCAAAGGATAGTGACATCATCTTGGGGGAAGGTCCCGTAAGTTATGGCTCTCCACCTGCATCATGTATCAAATTGTCCAAGGACTTTTGAGTTGTTTCAATGCTTACTTTCTAGCAGATTGATGGTCTTATGCCCGTACATATTCCTTCTTACTTCTCCAGGAACTCCACATCTCCGATTGCAACCTAGTGAAGTTGCTTCTGCTCATTGGGTCTCCGTCCGTGCTCTACTTGCCCCAGCCCAGCGAACCTACGAATACGCAGATGTTTCTTCACGACTTGCAAAGTCAGAACTTGGCATCAAACGATGGTTTCTGCAAAACATGCTTAGTCGAATGATGTTCGCCGCGATCCGTCTGATACCATCAAATAGCACTTACTGTAGCTCCATCAATGGTTTTGTTCCAGAAGGTCCTTCTCCATCAAACACGCCGGTTGGTAAAGTTAAAGAGGTACTCTTTGGACCAGAATCGTACGCTACCGCAGGTTCAGCGCCCCTAATGCTTTGGGGGCTTACTCTGGGTGTGGTATCTGATTTCCTAGAACACATCCCTCCGCATAATGCCCTTGAACTTTGGACCTACCCTACCTTTACCAATTGGGACGTTCGCTTCATGATGTGGGCCATGTCCTATTCCTTCCGTAAGCAAAAGGCAATCGAGATGAGCTCGAAGGTACAAGAAACCACATCATCTATCATTGAAGAAGGAATAGATGCCGCCGAGATGCCGAAACAAGATCTACCCAATCAGGAAACTAACCACATCGAAGAGCCAGGCGAGGTCGGCATCGGCGGACTAGGTGTTGGACGGCATTGGGGGAGGGCCGGAAGAGAGAAGCTCGTGGCAAGGGGCGCGGCTGTTAATTCAATGCTCGAGGGTTATTATCCCATTGTTCGGAAAGCTGTGGCTGTGACCCTAGTAGGGAGAATAACTATTGCGGCGGCTGTGGTTGCGTTCGTTGTGAATAAGTACGGGAGGAGTGGATGGATGAACATAATAGATTAAGCTTTGGATATGCAGAGGGTTTGGAGTTAATGAGGTTGACAACGCATCTACGAACTGCTTCGATACCCTTTTCGGCTTGAGTATATGTGCGGATCCGTCTCAATGTCAAAGCTACCTAGTTAACGTTCTTTCTGTATGATTTTGTAGGATCATTGAGATGACGCATGCTGAGCTATTGCGGGGTTGTAATTGGAGGAGAGGTGGAGCTTTATGCAGGTTGAGAGCTTATCCTTGCATCCTCTACCTAGAGGGTTTTCCGTTATACAGGTTGCTAGAATGCAATTGACTGATTCTCACTTGACCTATATCTACAGAGACCGATTCCGAGTTCTCACGATGGGCCATCCAGACTGAATTTTCTTGAGCTGGTTTGACCATGGTTTTGCTTTTCCTGCAGGACAGGGGTCTGTGCCCCATGACGATCGGTGCTATGGCCGACACGTGAAAGTTTGATTGGACGTCAACTCCATCTCTCCGCGCAAGCTTTCCTTCTCAACAACCTGCAGATTTTTGACGTCGAAGCTCTTCTGCGGCTGGAGCTCTTGCTTTCCTTCGTTATTCTTCTATCGCACGACAGCCCATCCTTTTCTCCAATTGCCTTCCATTTCGTTCCTTTTCCGCGATGAGGTTCGGCACCACCCTACGCAAGAGCATCTACGCCCCGTGGAAGGGTGAATACATCGACTACGATAAGCTCAAAAAGTTACTCAAGGAAAACGATGATGACGAGCAATGGACCGCCGAGGACGAAAGCGCCTTTGTGGACGAGCTGCTCAACGTGCAGCTCGAAAAGGTCCACAATTTCCAGACCGAGACCTTGCAGAAGTTGAAGGACAGGACGACAGCATGCGAATCAAAGCTAGACCCTCTCGCGATTGGCCCCAAAATAGATGAGACGGAAGAAGGCAAAGATAGCACGTCCGATGCAGGCGCACAACAGAAGAAGCCCGAGGTCAAGCCTGAAGAGAAGGATCGGTTGTTGAAAGAGGCCCTCAAGGAGCTAGACAACATCACTAAAGAAGTCAATGAACTGGAAAAGTACAGTCGCATCAATTACACAGCATTCTACAAGATCACCAAGAAGCATGATCGAAAGCGAGGCCAATCGTACAAGCTACGCCCGTTCCTGGAGACGACGTTGAACAAACGGCCTCTCAACAAGGTCGATTACTCGCCATTATTGTACAGGCTGTCTGCTATGTATTCTTTCGTGAGGCAGAGATTAGAAGGGAAACCGCAAGAGTCGCTATCATTCTCAGAAGGCCCCACGGCCGGGGAAGGTTTCACATCCTACAAATGTAAGCTTAGCGTAACCGCTGATTGACAATGTACTGATAATATCACAGTTTGGGTTCATCCCGAAAACCTCCTAGAGGTCAAGACGGTCATCCTCCGCCGTCTACCAGTCCTCGTCTACAATCCGCAAACGTCAAAAGTCGCTGAAGGCTCTCAGCGTGACCCAACGTTGACATCCATATACTTTGATAATCCTAAGTTTTCATTGTACACAAACAAGGTGGACAATGCACCTGATGCGGCTTCATTACGACTTCGATGGTACGGCCAATTGTCCGACAAACCTGATATACAATTTGAGAAGAAAACCATCAAAGAAGGGAATGCTAGCGAGGAGCAACGGTTCCCAATCAAGGAAAAATATATACAGCAGTTCATCGAAGGTAAATACAAAATGGAGAAGAGCGTACAAAAACTTCAAAATCGGGCTGGAGAGGACTCGAACAAGATTGATGAGTTCCAAAATTCGGTGGACGAGATTCAAAGTTTTATTCGGGAAAATGACTTGCAGCCCGTACTACGAGCGAATTACACTCGCACTGCATTCCAAATCCCGGGTGATGACAGGATCAGGATTTCATTGGATACCAATCTTGCTCTTATCCGCGAAGATGCCCTAGACTCGGACAGACCCTGTCGGGACCCTGAAGACTGGCATCGTAAAGAGATCGATGATAATGAAATGGAGTACCCGTTCCAGAGCATTCGTAAAGGAGAGGTGAACCGCTTCCCCTTTGCCTTCCTAGAAGTTAAGATCAAAGGCAACAAGAAATATGAATGGATAGATGATCTGATGAACTCTCATCTCGTCAAGGAGACACCTCGCTTCTCCAAGTTTATTCATGGCGTCGCTACGCTCTTCGAAGACTACGTTAACAGCTTTCCGTTCTGGATTAGCGATGTAGACTCTGACATTAGACGGGAGCCTGAACAAGCCTTCCAAGAAGAACAAGAGAAGAAGCAACGTGCAGCAGAGGACGAATTTGCCGTCGGAAGCTTATTCGGCGTTCGAGCTAGTCCTAGCTACAGGCCTTCCATAACCTCGCCAGTTGGTTCGCCAGCAGCAGCAACAAAGTCCATCAAAGGGTCTACTCCAGTCAGATCATCCTTACCTTCAGCACGAAGAGCAGTTAGTGGCACGAATATCCACGAGACAGCCGACTCGGATGAAGAGGGCGCTACCGTCACCGCATTCGACGACGCAACATTCGCAAGGTCATCAGGTCTACGGTCGCTATTTCCATCGTTTTCTTCTTCAAAATATGCTCGTGCGCACCAAAAGCGCAAAGTACGGCTACCACCAGGTGTTCGTGACCCTGGTGTCTGGATTAAAGATCAGGGTCCTGTGAAGGTCGAGGCGAAAGTATGGCTTGCCAACCAACGGACGTTTGTCAAATGGCAACACGTCGGTGTGCTACTTGCCTCACTGTCGCTTGGATTGTATAATGCCGCCGGTGAATCTAACAACATAGCTAGAACGCTTGCGGTTGTGTACACAGCCGTCGCTCTTTTCACACTGATTTGGGGATATGGTCTTTACATTTACCGCAATAAGCTCATTCGTGAAAGGAGCTCTAAGGACTTTGACAACGAAATCGGCCCCATTGTCGTCTGTGTCGGTTTGATCGTGGCTTTGTGTCTGAACTTTGGTTTCAAGGTACGTTTTGTATTCTCTGCATACTTGGACTAGGAATATTAACACGAGCATTCTAGTATCACGCAATCACTCAGAATCAAGGAAATCATGGTGGAGCAGGGAGCACGACTACACTGGAGCGTGTTGAATTGTTATAATTTTGGATACCACAAGGGACAATTGGTCGATGAGTGAAGTAATTTGGAAAGGAGGTCTGTACGCGTACGTTGTTTCAGGGCTAAGTTGCTAGTTTGGAAAATTGGTTGTATGATGTACAAGCACTGTTTTACAAATTGCATGAGGGCATGGATTCCCATGGCCCACAGCATTATTACCCCTAGAAATTGTTTACTTTTTGGTTGGTGACTTTCCGCTTGTCTTTTCTTCCCAAACCAGGCCCTCAACAACAGGTTCTCCTGGGATTTTACCTATATCACCAAGCATTGTTGGACGCCTTAATGCTCATACCGGGAGCGTATGGAAGATTCTATACGCTTAGGCGTCCTTCGGGCGGAATGCATTTAATTTAGGTGTTTGTGTAGATTAACGGTTAGCCGGTTGACAGATGATGTACATCCCGTGATGACTAGATTTTAGTTGGTACTTTGTACGTCTTGGTATTTTGTGGGTGTACTTTATCTAGGACGCCGGAGGCTTTTGTTTGTATTACAGCCAAGGGGATTTTCTGAACACTGAGTTTGGTGAATGGTTGGATTACGGATCTCTTTTTTTGGCTTGGGATTTTGAGTCGGTTTGATGGGTTGTATTGGATGGTTGTCTGAAGTGTATGGATATAGATGATGGTTTTTGAATAGAATATAGGATTACACCTGTCATTAATTGAGAGGCGGTACTTGCTTTTTTCCTACCAACCTCACTTAAGTAATATTTCCCTACTCCGTTTCTCTCTCCTAACAAGAAAAGATCGACCCACACAAACAACGTCAAGCATCCAGTCCCAACCGGCTAGATCTTCGGAAAGAAGAACAGCCAGAACCACAGTTTGCATCGTTTTACAACAGTCGTTAGTGCCAGGTCCACAACATATGTATTGCCCAAAACAATAAAAAGTGGATGCTCAGGAGAAAAGAAAGTTACATAGATACAACACCGCTTTTCCTTTCTACACTCCTTGCGTTGCGATGTGGAGGCTTGGGGCGCGAGAACAAGTGCCTATTCCGTAGGCCGTAGGTACATACATACACATACATGTTAGTTGGTTATCAGGGGTGCAGGGGCATCATCAATCAATCAATCTCGAAAGGATACGGAGTATGTAGCCAGAGATTAAAAAAGAACGGGCTATCTATGTATGCGATAGAAAAAACGCATTATCCAAACCAAGCAAGATCATCGCAGATAATTAATCTCGCCATAAAGGAAAGGGAGCGTGTGAGCCATCGCAATATCCGTTTGAAACAAAGCGCAGGGATCAGCTGCACCCTGATTGATCGGAGAAATTCTACGCTTTGGTTTTGGCTAGGCCTAGGTTGCGTTGGAGCCGGGTCCCGTGGGTCACGAAGATTCGCGCTGCGTGGTTACCAATGAATTGTAAGAAGGGCATCCTGCTTCCTAATACTACACGGCCCCCTTTTTGCAGAGGTGGTGCGACTGTTGTTGTTGATGCTGGCTGTTGTGCGTCTGCTGCACACGCTGCACACGCGGGTGTTTGGCTGGCGGTGTGTGTGCGGGTTGCCGGCTGGCTGGCTGGCTGGCTGGCTG
>AJFL01001763.1:0-12225 GCA_000467735.1 Rhytidhysteron rufulum CBS 306.38
GGCTTTGGGATGTATTCGGAGGCTTCTGATATCACTCCTACCGCCTCAATGAGGATGGGGGGGATAATCATTTGGGTTGTGATATATCTACTATAATTTATTATGTTGTTATACCTTCTGATGATTATTTGTTTGGTATATATGTCCTAGTGAACTTATGCTGAAGACATCCTAACCTGCAAATGGTCCGTCACCATCCTAGCATGGTACACCTTGCTGCAGGCGAAGACCTGAAGAATCTGGGGGTTATTGCTCCTACGATTGTCCTTAAGAAGATGCCCTAGTGAACTAAAATGAGACATCTTCTTGCAATCAATTCTTAATAGACGGACTGCCAGAGCTTTTGAGCTGCGCTCGCTCCTAAAGCCCGACGGTATTATAGGCTTGAAGTTCAGAATGCCTCGAAATAACTAGTAATTTGATAACACCCCCGAGCACTTTATTTACCAGCCCTACAGAATGGTGAAGTCAAAGCACAACCTACTAATGCACATTCAAATAACATAATAATAAGCGCCAGAACTTTCAAAAAGAGCCTTTTCTACATGTATATACTAGAATCCATTCATAATGAAACCGAAAAGTCATGAAAATGCGAGATGCCACTCACCTCTCCTCCCTTGACCTCAAAACTTCACCCCCAAACACCAGTCCCCCGCTCCTCTGTCCAGCCCCCCATAATCCATACACACGCGCCCCATCGTGAGTAGTCCGAAAAAGGATTAGCGCGTAATCTTATGTAGCATTCACTTCACTTCACTTCGCAAAGTTGCGGTGGCGATCTCACTTGAGGCAAGCACTGATAAGAAATGAGGGGCAATAGACAGTGAGGAATGTGTAGAAGGTAATTTGAGGGCGGGGGTTTAATTTCCTATCTGCTGTGTGGCGAGATTAGAGTTTGCAGTCATTCACTATTGGAGAGGTGCGCGCGCTGAGTTTAAGTTTTTTTCTGCCGGCCACTGTAGACCTTTAGACTTACAACAACGTCAATATCATCACCATTACTCCACTTTTTTTGTGAGCCTACCACATACTTTCAATACCAACTCTTTATCACTGCCTACTTCTCGACTTACCACCAACTCTATCTCTTGACAAAATGGTACGCGTTTGCCTGCATGTCTCTGGTCTTCAATGCGCTGACCTGTGATGTGATTTAGTCTTACTACTACAACTTTGACTTCGACGTTGTCATGGAGGGCAACGAATTCGTCTTCGACGAATGTGAGTTATCCTGAGCTTCATGTAGTGGCCTTTGAACGTACTGACTCCTTTGCCTTCCTAGGCGACCCGATGGAAATCGACGAAAAGCCAGTCGTCACCCCCACCAAGCAGTTCGCCGCTGACATCAATGCAATCATTGCATTGATGAATGACTCCTGGAGCCACATGCTCCTCCTATTGGCCGGCTTCCACAGGGAGCCACTCATCACCCACGAGGCCTTCTGTGGATTGGCTTCAGGTTTTTACCTCCTGAAGTCTCTCATCCAGAGCCTCGAGGTCGTGACCACCGACCAAATAGCAGGATGCATCTAGACCGTCGCCGCTCTGGAGTCACTCTACCTCCAGATCCCGTGCATGCCAGAGTACAACAAGTTCCGCCTCGCGGTGGAACTTGTGGCTCGTTTCCTTGTAGAAATACAAGGAAATCATCCAGTTTCCGGATCTCCCTTCGGGGATGAGATGGAGCTGAATGAGAGCGCCGGGGTCTTGGGGGAGAGCCTCCAGGGCGGCGACGAGATGGGGCTGGACGAGCCTGCCGTCAAGCCCGCCCTCGAGTTGGAGATCGATATGGAGATCGATTCTCCATCTCGTCCGGCCTCCCCGGCTCCGCCCCCAGAAGCAGCGGCCCAGCAGCACGAGAGTAAGATCCCTTTACCTGACCACAACCAAGCACTGCTAAACAGTTCTTTAGCCCCCGCCAACGACCTCTCCTCCGACGATGATGACCTTTGAGGAAAAGAAGAAGAAAGATATGACTGAAGACCTAAGAACGAGCATACTTAAGGAAGCATGGGTTTAACTAACGATATTATCATAGATGATTACGACTAGGTGTACTTTGTACACAGCATGGAGCGTCGTTTGATTAGGATTACAAGGCTGCAGCATCGTTTCGTCCACCAGTCCAGTTCGGGCAAAGGAGGCGAGGACCTCCGATTATCGACCTGTTTTCAGCACCCTCGCCCTCCCACGCCAACGACTTATCTCTGTAAGTAGTGGATACCGAGTCTCTTTTTCCCCTCCACAAGGTTACCTTTTTCCCTTCCTGCCGAAATCAGCGAGCGGAATCTGTTAACCACGAGCCTCGCCTTTGAGGTGCGTGAGCCGGAAGACGCGCTTCACCGATCTGCTCTCTAAATATAATTTCAAAGTTAATTCTTGAAAGGTTTAAATGACGCTCCCGCAAGCGTCGAATTAGCTTGCTTGTTGATGTCGTCGGCGGAATGTGTCTCGTGTAACGTTTCTGCGCCAACGTTCCGGAGGAGGCCCGGCAAATAGCTGATCAGAAAAATCGAGTACCATCGGATGGACAGTGCGATATCACGCGCCCGTCGGCAGGCGGAGAGCCACATTGGTCCTCGCTTGGAATGTTTGTTCTGTCATTCTCTGCACAGCAACAGTCAAACCCCGAATCTACTTCGTACTTAATCGACAGAAGGACCCGTGGTAGCATTGAACGGAACCCTCGGGACCTTGCAGAGCTAAGTCCAAGCTACATCTGCTCGCAGCATGCAATCTACCTTGGGACTTGAGAGGCCGATCACCCTCGCACCATACGCATCTTGCACGAGGCCTGGACCTACAATCAACCTGACAGTCATCTGCTGGAAATACAAACAATCGAGGCTTAGAACCAATGTCGAAGCACGTTTTACCAGAAGCAGATATCAAAAATCGGGGTCACAGTAATGATTTCCATACGGATACTTGCCTCCTACTTACTCAGCTACCTGCATGCGGTTCCTGGACTCTATGTATGCAGTGTTCGGCGTTTCCACTTCAACGTGCCACTCCTCATTTCCATTAGTCTCTCCTTCGCCAGTTGTCCAGAGCCTCATTCACTGGTAGAACCAATCTAGTTCGAGCCAATCGACCGCAGTCAACCCAAACCTTCAGCTTATGTAGCTTACTCGAAGCGTAGACAACAAGATAAAAGCTAGTCTGTCAACACACCATGGACTTCATATATAATTCGATACACAAGCTGGATGCGCCTTCAAGCATTTTACATCCAAAATACTGGTACTCAAGGACCATTTGTTTATATTTCTACATCATTTGGATCTACACGGAATCAACTCAGAAGCCCTAAGACACTCAATATCCAACTGTACTCTCGATACATCGAGAAACAGGATGAGGTGTTCCAGTTGGTCCCTGGCCCTTGTTCTGCTTGACTCGTTGGTGGGCCAAGCGTATTGCCATACAAGTAAAGATGGAACTTGTGGAAATGGTATTACATGCTTTGGTTCTGTATTTGGAAACTGTTGTAGCAAGCATGGTTTCTGTGGATCGTCCATGAAACACTGCGGCAGCGGTTGTCAAAACAATTCTGGATTCTGCAGTAAATTGAAGGGAGACTTGACACCTGATGGGACTTGTGGAGGAGAAAACCAATACACCTGTGGTGGCGGACAAGATGGTTGCTGCAGTAGGTATGGGTGGTGTGGAGATTCAGACGACTTTTGCGGAGAAGGCTGCCAGGAGAGTTTCGGACGCTGTTCCTCCCCACCGTTTTCGATACCGCCTTCGTCCTCGACCCCGTCAGCGACTGTCATTCCAAAACCCTATCCCGGATCTGATACCAAGCCTGTCAAACATGTGAAGCACGATCCATATTGTATACCCTGCGAAGGCCAAACCGAAAAAGCTCGTTATTGCGGCGGCACGATCGACTCGAACTACTATGATTTTGTTCCAAAGACATGCAAGACAGTCTACTATACATTCAACATAACGAATGCCACTGTTGCTCCAGACGGTGTTGAAAGGTCGGCTTTCCTTATCAACGGTCGAATTCCGGGACCAACAATTGAAGCAAACTGGGGCGACACAATCGTGGTAACTGTCAATAACCAAATCCCTGACAATGGGACGAGTCTACATTTTCACGGAACAAGACAATACCTAAACAACCAGAATGACGGAGTGACATCTATCACCCAATGCCCCATAGCGCCTGGAGAATCTATGACATACCAGTGGCAGGCCACACACTACGGTATCTCTTGGTATCATTCACATTTCAACATCCAGGCGTACGAAGGAGTTTTTGGTCCAATCTTCATTCATGGACCCACTTCCAAAGAATATGATGTCAACGCAGGGACTGTTGTACTCCAAGACTGGCTACATCAACCTCTTTATTCCATATATGACAATACCCAGAATTCCAACGGTGGTGGTCAGCCAGTAATGGACAATGGTCTTATTAATGGGTTGAATACCTGGGGAGTGGACTATACCAACAATCAGACAGGACAGCGTTTCGAACTCAAACACAAGTTTGTCCAGGGCAAAACCTACTTGATCAGCATCGTCAACACTGCTATTCAGTCGAATTTCAAGTTTTACATTGATGGACACAAGCTGACTGTAATTGCAATGGACTTTACTGCCATTGTACCTTACGAAACGGATATTCTGAACATCAATACAGGTAAGCATATCCAAACTGTTGAAGTATTTTCCAATCTAACCAAGAAGTAGGACAGAGATACATGGTTCTGGTAACTGCGGACCAGCCTGTGGGTGACTATTGGATGCGCGCAGATAACCAGAATCCTTGCTCCGTCAATCAGCAGGCGGAAGACATCAAAGGCATCATCCGCTACGAAGGTAGTGAAGGCCAGTTGCCAAATTCCACCAAATACGATTATACCTCCGAATGCGTAGACGAGCCGTATGAAAGTCTGGTTCCAATTCTTGCAATAAACGCAACAAACAAGGATATCGACTACGATTACAATGTCACTATCAAGCCAGCCGACGGTGACGTTTTTCGATGGTATCTCTCTGGACATACTTTTCGCGCAAATTACAGTGATCCAACTCTACTCTCTTATCTAAGGAACGACACTGTGCCTACAACAAGCGGTGATCTTATCCTGGATGTACCTGGAGAAAACCAATGGGTCTACATTATCATTGACAGCCTTCTTCCTCTTCCTCACCCAGTCCATCTCCACGGGCATGATTTCTTCATTCTTTCAGAAGGACCTGGTTCTTACAACGACAGCATTCCTTTAAAGCTTGACAACCCTCCAAGGAGAGACACGGCGCTTCTGCAACCATCTGGATACTTGGTGCTGGCCTTTGAGACCAACAACCCAGGTGCTTGGTTGATGCATTGTCACATTGGATGGCATGCCGCTATGGGATTTGCATTGCAGATATTGGAACAGAAGGACAAGATACGAGATTTTGTTGGGAACACGAGCAGTATCGAGCAGACCTGCTCCGCATGGCACAGTTACGTGAATGTTAAAGGGATTGGAATTTTAGACTCGGGCGTGTGAACTGTATTTTTTTTTGTAACGGTCTTTCTCATTTCTCTTCATAGAATATTTGGAGGTTTGCTAGGGTTTTCAAAAGGGAGATATACATGCATGGCGTATTTCGTAGAGTAAGGGATAATTTGGCATGGGCGGTTTTTAGTGCTCCAGTTGATAGGCTGGAATATGTAGACGAATGGAACCTTTGCAACGTGGTCATTGTACACGTTACTTGGTTCATAGGAGTTCATTAAATCTTCTAGACATATATACTATCTGGTCGTCTTCTGTGAGAGGAGAGTGCTTCTTCTCTGCAGCCAAAAAATAGTCACTCAGCTAGGCCTAGTGTGCCCCGATTTAATTGCGGAAGCGAAAGGAAGGGGAGGAGGACCCTTGTCGAAATTAAAGACGCCAAGGCCGTCGTAAGCTCCAGCGCAGGGCTGGAGAAGCACAGTAAGTTCTGCGGCCTCATCACTTCTCTACACCTAAACAATTTCTATTCTCAACAGTGTTCCTCTTTCTCACCATGCTCGCAGCGTCGCCATGAACCGGCCGCGCCCATTCACTCGTGCCGGAAACAAGCTCTTCAAACCCGCCTTCCAGCTCCTAAACAATCTCTCACAACCACCCTCCGCGAAACCTCCGCGCCGAAAACGCCGTCAAAGCACCTCCTCCTCCAACTCCCTGGACGATACAGATAACTCGGATATTGAACAATACGCCGGTATGGAACCTACTGCTAAGGGTCGCAGTTCGCATTCTTCGAAGAATTCGCTCTCCGAACTTCAGCCTGGGGTTCCGTTAATTGATATTTCGAGGACGCCGTCCCCCTATCCCCGCTCACGGAGCGCTGCACAGAGTGAAGATGAGGATGATGACTTTGAACCTCCGGATAGTATTCGGCCGCTGGTAAGCCATGATGTAGGAAAAGGGAGTGCACCAGGCTCGTGGAAGGGTATTCTACGATCTGGTGGGTTGGGGAGCTTCTTCTTTGGAACATGGACTGGCTGGCAGGTTTGGGTAGGACTACTCGTATTCTGGGTGGGCGGTTGTAGCTTTGGATTGCTACTTATGAACCGGTTCTTGCTCTTGACGGGAGTGTATAAGTACGTTGCATTCGAATTCGAATGGTGGGGGTTAAGGATTGGTGCTAACGAACGATATCCAGATTTCCCTTTCCCTTGACGTTGACGTACATCCAGCTCGTCCTCACGCATATCCTCCTTTTATTATCTGCAAGCCTTACCCGGGTCCTCGCAGGCCCATTACGTCGAATTGGACTCGGTGCTGCTATAGCACCATCATTTCCTGCCGCTCCGCCAGGTGGTGCTTTCAGGGCTGGGAACAAGACCGTTACTCCATTCATACAATTTGGACGCTGGCTGGCAAATGGAACTGGAGGCATTGCTGGAGGAGGAATATTCGAGTTCAACCGACAAGTTGCTAGGCAGGTTTTCCCATTGGCCGTTCTCTACCTTGGGAAAGTTGTCCTCAGTAACATTTCTTTCGCGTAAGGAGATCACTTGTTTCGCACATGACAGTCAAGACACTAACTTGGAATTAGTTATGCCCAATTGCCCATCTACCAGCTCTCTCGAATCGGCGTTGTCCCTCTCGCACTCATCTTCTCCGCCTTCGTCGAAAATGAGGTGTATTCCACGTCGACTCTTTCCTCCGCCTTGGTTGCAACCATCAATCTCTTCTTCGCCAGTCTCCGACGTGTCCGTGTCACTTGGGAGCCAATCGTCGCAGGAGTGTTCTCCGCATTTTTCGTAGCCTACTACCCTATCCTCCTACTGAGAACCTACCGCAAGATTGTCGCAGGCCTAGTCCCGCAAGGCGATGTACTGACAGGTTACCCATCTACCTCCAACGACGACGGAACCGGGAACAGAGAAGAAACAAGAGGTTACTGGAGGACCCTACACTACACCTCACTACTTTCCATCGTCCTCCTAACGCCCTTCGTACTCCTCTCCGGCGAACCCCTCGACATCCTCCGAAACTGCTACATCCTCGACGTACCCTTTTTCTGGCTCCTTACAGTATGCGGTGCAATCGGTTCATGGGCTGTTTTTGCTTCCACTCTCCTTCTCGTCAAGGCAACAAGCCCACTCACTACCACATTCATCAGCGTTCCACGAGGCGCCCTCCAATTATTCCTATTATCAAACTTCAAAATGCCCGCACACGCTTGGGTAGGCGTGCTCATGTGCTGGTTCGGAAGTGCATGGTTCCTCAAAGCCAGAAGAGTAGAAGGAAGAGGCCTAGATCGTATGAGGATTGAAAACCGCTACGCATCGTTTTGAACTTCTGCCCGTGGGCCATGAAGCCACTACACACACGCACACCTTCAAACCAAGAAATTTTAACCCACTTATTCAATCAGTCACTTAGAAAGGCATGGGATTTCGCTTCACGTATATGTCTTGTAATAATACCACGCACGTTTCTTTATCCGATGGGGTTTTTAGAATGCAGAGGATGGTGGATGGTGTTTTTGCATTTGGCGGCGTTGAATTTATGAGGCGGTTGGAGGTGGGGAGATACAAAGAATATTCTTTTATTGAGTTGTGAATGGGTTTTTTTTTTCTTTTGATTGACATACCATAGCTGAACTACTAAGCTAGTTAGCTGATAGATACTTTGTATTCTATACCTATATTCAGAATTTGAGATACTGTTCAACCATCACTGACCACCCCCCCCTTCCTCTCCCCTCTCCCTGTCTCTCAAATCCCTCAAAACTGTCAGTAATCAACTACAGCACCTGACTCAATAACTAATCACCAATTCCATAATCCTTCCCTCGGAAACTCTTACCAAAACACACTTGGCTGACAAATACATTCCAGTCCAGTTAACTAATCTTTACTTCTAAGATCAAAAGACACTGACTAGCCCGTACCTAAGCAGTGAAAAGAAAAGATAAATACCTCCCCAGCCTCTTCATCTTCTTCTCTTCCCCTTCCCCCTCTTCCCCGGAAGACTAGACATCAAGTCAACAACCCACCTAGCCAGGCACCCAGGCACATTACCCATCACTTAAAACCCCCTCAAAAACGTAGCTCTAATCCATCACAAACAAATCACGCAAGCCAAAAGAACAAAAATCTACAATAGTAGAGAGTTTCATTCCAAAAGAATCAAAAGTACCTAGGTAAATAAGGTAATCAAGTATCTCAAGCACCTATGATACCATCCCTCCCTCCCTCCCTCCATACTCAACATCCATAATACAAATAATCATCACCATCTTCCCCAAATCGAAATAGCAACGCCAATCATTCACAACCAAATATTGGTCAAGATAAGAACCAACCTGCCGTATTCTCGTAGATGTACGTCAAAAAACAAAAATGTGGTTGGTCTCTGTAAAAGAGTGAGATATCAAAAAAGAGTTTCTGAAGCGACAGGTAGGTAGCCACCAAATGGCCCAAACCCCGTGGCAATCAAGAAGTTGGAAAAGAAAATGGAAAAAAAAAAAAGAAAAGCCAAGGAAAGAATTCGAAAAACATGTTCACTCCCCAATCTTTTATCATAGTCCTCCGATAAAATGCCTTTAGTAGAATTGGTATTCCGCCCCCGATATTGTGGTTGTGTACATGGAAAAAGCATCGTAGAACCAAAAAAGCGCCTAGACTGCCACTTATGCTACTGGTCGTGAAAATTTCGTCTTAAAGAGAAGGGCAACTACTTCTGTGCCTCCTTAGGGAGACGTTTGAGCGCAGCCTCGACATCTTTGTGATCCACGACGACGCCACTTTCTGAACAACGTGCTTTGGCACGGAGCTCCGAGCACAAGTTGTCCATGTCAATCGTGCCGTCTTTGAAATCCGGGCGATTGGATAATTTATCCCTGTAGAATGATTGAGTAAACATGAACGTATTGGAGCGGTAAGAGTTAATACTAACCAAATCTTGTGACAATTGAGCATCTGCGACGTATCCTCGCCAGGTACAACCTCCTCGTCTTGATCAACACCATCTTGAATGCGCTCAACCTCTTCCAAGGGGTTGGGTTTCTGGACCGCAGGTGTGTCGCCAAAATGGAACGGACTTCCGAAATCGGTGATAGGGAAGGCATCATTGAAGAAGCCATTCGTGAAATCGCCATCGCCAACAATGGCGTTTTGAGATTCGCGGTACTCGCCGAATAGGGTCGGGTCGAACTGTCCACCGTTCTGGTTCGCAAAGAAGTCGATGCCGTTGACGTCGGCTGCGGGTGTTTTCGGTTTTGCTGGAGGAGTTGGCTTCGCGTCAGAGTGGGACAAGGCACGAGGGATAGGGTTGCGAGGGTTGCCGCAGGCCATATTGAGCTTCTCGCAGAAGGTAATCTCACCTTCCGAGTTTCCATGACACACATATCCTTCAGTGATTGAATCCACAGGGTTGTTTGGTGAATTATGACTAGGTTCAGGAGACGTATCACAAGACGAATTCTGACCGAATTGAGAATTGGACGAGGCGGAAGGTGAATCCGAGTTCGTTGAAGATCCGCTGTTAAATTGGAAGACACGAGATGGTGCGGCTGAGCTTTCAGAACCTCCTCGTTTCGCTGGAGATGCGGTGGAAGTTGCGTTGTTGTAGCTAAATGGCGAGCTTGTGGTGATTCCGGTCAATACCGAAGGACCAAACAAGTTCAGGTCTGCAGTAACAGTATGGCTGCCGTTAGATACGCTGTTGGCAGCATTCTCCGGCGAATTTCCAGCGGTGCTGTTAGAGTTACTCCTGGGGCTGATGCTCCTGCCAGTACTGTTCTGTCGAGCTGATCCGTTTGAGATGGATGCAGATTTATTCGTTTTGCCATTGTCGACAAAATGAGCGCCGGGCAGTCCACCAAAACGAGGGAATTCGAATTGGAAATTATTAGTGCTGTTGCCGCTTGCATTAAGCAAGGATGAAAATCCACCACTCAATGGCGGCGAGCGGCTTACGCTGGTACTGTTGAGGGACAGACGCTTGCGGTATTCACGGAGCTCGGTTTGCAGCCGCTGAACTTGAGCACGAAGTAAACCATTTTCGTGGTTTGCGGCATCAGATGCCTTCTCGAGTTCAGACACCTTGGTCTCCAGATCTTTCAAATGCTTCTCTTTCCGTTCTCTGAAAGCTCTTTGTGCAGCTCGATTTTGTGCTTTGCGTTTCTATTGCACGTGTCAATAAAGACGTGATCAGTTGCAAGCTGACATTGCTTACAGTAGTAGGCTCCGAAGTCAAGGGCTTTCTACCAGGCTTCTTAGCCGTCTTGTCGTCTCCCTCTCTGCGTTTCCCTCCACCGTCGGGGTCATCGGCATCATCGTCTGGGCTTTTACGTTTGTCGGACGTCTCGGATGGCTCGCCATTGTTCTGCTGGGAATCGTCACCAGGTAGTGCTCCGATCATCATGTCACTGCTATCTCCATTATCAAAATCGAAATTGGTGTCGCCATCAAGGTAGTCGCCGAATGGACTTTCGTCTACGTTGAAATTACCCTGCTGAGGGGATGTGAAAAAACTGGGGTCGAGGCTGTCCATGCCATTGAACTGCAGCTGTTGATTGTTTGACGATTGCTTTCCATCAAGACCGTTCGAGAAAATATCGGCCTTACCGTTCTGGTTCGATGCCAGAGCAGCCATGAGCAGATCCTGCTGGGTGGGATCGAGGTAGAACGGAGCACCGTTGTGGAAGTCGTTGGTCGTCCCCGCCATCTCTAACGCCTTGCTATCGATAACACCCGACAAGCGAGAAGGATGGCCGAGAGGGCTTGAGAGGAGGTGGTGAATGGGACTGAGATCTGTGGACGCTGCAGTCCAAGGGGAGTGGTGTTTCGGGTGGAAAGCAGATGAACGTGAACGGGGCAATGAGGCTAGAAAAATGACTGAATGGTAAGGTTCAACGTCAGCCGACAAGCACTAGTTGCGCATTGCCTGTTCGCCACTGTGAAGCGGATCTGGGCAATGGGAAGGGAATGCGCTGGTGGGTAGGCAGGGCTTGGAGAGGCAGGATGGACAAACACATGGGCAGAAGGGAGGCACGATCTGGAGGGCAGGGACGAAGATGGTGCTGCAAGGCGGCGGGGCGAAGGAGCGTACCTTTCAATACTAGAAGCCGACGAGAGAGGTACGGGAAGCTAAGGCAGCCAGGCTAGCAGTAGTGGTAGCGCCCAGGTGGTAGGAGGCGGACTGGCTGGCTGGCGAGGGCAGAGGGTAGAGGGAGGCAGGTGGTGGTGGTGGTGGAGTGTCCGGACACTACGGAGAGGGAAGTTGCGGAGCGGCGGGAGTGGTAGCAGTGGCAGTGGTGGTGGTGGGAGAGGAGAGCGACGAGAGCGAGATGATGAAAGATGCAGAGTCGCAGTGCCAGTGGGCGACCATGTCAGATTGCGACGGCGGAAGATGGACCGTGGTTGCTCAAAGCAGCGACAGATCACACACCGATGGCGATGTCGATTGGGAAGGCGTGGGAAGGCTTGGGAACCTTTGGAAGGCGTGGGATAAGGCCAGCAGGCACGAACTGGATGAGGGGAAAGGGCGCCCGGCCTGATTGATAAGCAGCCGCCAGAATCATTTAAAGCAGCGGCCAGACTTTGCCCTCGCCGCGGCCTGTTTGTGGCCTAGCGCAGCCTGCTCTGGGTCTAGCGCAGCCTGGGCACGAAGGCGGAGGAAGACGATCGAATGCGATTCAGGGTCCAGCACTGGATAAGGACAGAAGGCCATGGGCTGGAGGGTGACTGGCGAAAAAAAAAAAAAA
>AJFL01001775.1:0-11525 GCA_000467735.1 Rhytidhysteron rufulum CBS 306.38
TTCTCCTCTCCTCTCCTCTCCTCTCCTCTCCTCCTCTCCTCTCCTCTCATCGTCTCTCCTCTCGCTCATCGGTAATTGCGGAGGTTGGTGCCCGGCCGGCTAGGAGAGTAATTTCCAGAAGGTCCTGGACCTTCCAAGATTGTTGGTGATTGAGAGCACGTGGAGGGGCCGTCCGCACTCTCTGCCCAGCTGTCTCCTCTCCTCTCTCTCCAGGTCTACCCTCGACCGGTGTTCATCCATCCGCTCACCCATCCCTCGTCCATCCCTCATCCATCCAGGATTACCGCCACCTGAATAGACAAATAGATATTCTAAGCTAGTTGATACTCTCTCATCTATTATTTGGAATCTCTTCATTCATAATAATACATTTCCTAGCATGGTTAGAAAGGCTACTTACACATGGGATCCTCGCCATCCGTCATACAAGGTACCTTCATGGATGTACATAACCCTCTATGAAATACAATAAAGCCCTTTAAACATTTCAAGAAGGTAAATGTCTACCTTTGCGCATCCTCAAGCAGCTTCGCTACATCCAGCACAAGATGGTCGTTCCCATATTGTCCGATGACTTGAATACCCACCGTTTCATTAGCGTTGGCTCTCTCGCTTTTCTTGCCTGCCCGTGAGAAAGGTACGCTGATGGCAGGTAGTCCAGCTAAACTGGCAGGTACGGTGAACACGTCGTTCATATATGCATCTACCGGTGCCTGTTCATCCAGCTCCTCGAGCGTCGGTGGCAGCGTTGGCGCAGTCGGACAAATGACGGCATCAACCTTACCACCAGCATCCTCGACGGAAGCCGAAGTCGAATTTACATCGAGCAACGGGTTTACGCTTGCAAATACCTGATCGAAATCTCTCTGGACTAGTCTCCTGACCCTTTGAGCTTGGATGAAATAATTATCAATAGCCTGCGCGCTCAACGAAAAGGCACCTAGAACTATTCTTCTTTTCACTTCTGCGCCGAAACCGTCGCCTCGCGTTTTGGCAAATAGGACGCTCTCTGGTGTGCCGTCGACTCCAGAAGCACGACTACCATATCGTACACCATCATATTTGGCGAGATTCGAAGAAGCTTCTGCGGGTGCGAGGACGTAATAAGCCGATAATGCGTGTTGTGTCGCCGGTAGTGAGATGGGATGAATCGTATGGCCAAGCTCCGACAAATATCTAAGAGCACGAGTCCACGTTGCACGTACGGTGGGTTGGAGCTCGGTGATATTGTATTCCATCGGGACACCAATGCGGAGAGGAGATCGCCCATGACGACGCGCCACCACCACATGTGAACGTACCGATTCCGACACACTAGTTGGGTCTTTAGGGTCGTGAGAATTCGTCAAGTTGAAGATGGCTCGCGTTGATTCAACATCTTTAGAGAAGATCCCAACTGTGTCCAGGGAGTTTGCGTAGGCAATGACTCCCCATCGTGAAATGAGCCCATATGAAGGCTTGAATCCAACCACGCCTGTATATGCTGCCGGTAACCGAACCGAACCACCAGTATCTGTTCCTAGAGCACTACAATTGATCAGCTTCCTGCGCAATTGATGGTTTTTGTGATGAACATACGCCCAACATTGGTCAGTAGCAACAGCCACAGCACTACCTCCAGAACTTCCACCCGCTGATACCGATTTCCCATTCCCACCAATCTGCCTCACAGCCCCAAAAAACGAATGCTTCGAATGTGACCCCATCCCAAACTCATCCATATTCGTCTTCCCCGCAACAATCGCCCCATTCTCCTTCAACAACCTCACAACCTCCGCATCATACGGACTCGTGAACGTTTTCAGTATCCCTGAAGCAGCGGTGGTAGGAAGCTCAACGGTACAGATATTATCCTTAACGGCTATAAGTTTACCCTGAAGAGGGCCAACTTTCGAGATAGCATTTTCGGCTTGGGAGAGGATCGAGGATTTCGAGGTGAGGTTTATGAAGGCGTTGAGGGTCGTGCGGGCGGTTTGGTTAGATATGCATCGTTGCGCTTCGAGCAGGGGAGACATGGGGGGGTTGGAGACATTGTTTGGAGGGAGGGGAGGGGATGTGAATGGCAGCTTGGGGAGGGGTGGGTTGTGGGAATTTTGGTGCATGAGTCAGGGTGTGAGCTGAGCTTTAGGATTCTAACGTCAGTGTCAGTGTGTATCTACATCATTGCAACAACAATCTTCGAAAATAATAAATGTGATTATTTTTGCTTTTGAACATGTTTATACTCTTTCATATCTGGCTGATTCGGTTCTACCATAAAACAATATTCGAGTTCTAGCTCACTAGGAAATAAGAAACCCATCCCCATCGGCCTTCCCTCCGAGATCCCAACTTAATCCAATAAAACCAACCATCAATGGACAATTAAACACACTTACCCACAATCTACAGGAACTAACTAACTCATTTTTCCGTATCCTCCGATGATGTACACTCGGGATGAATTACCACGACCGATTTAAGACCCCTCCGTAGCTTTTAGATAACCCCTCAACCCCGCTATCGTCATTCCTACTACTTATATCCGGAAATCCTCAGGTAGCATTTCTTTCCAACGTGATTATTTCATTATATCTATTAAAAGACGTTTTAAAATATGCCTGCTCTTCCACCATATGAATCATTACCTCTTAATAAAGGCGATCCTTTCAGATCAGCTTGGGGACTGTAAGTGCTTCACTACATACAATAGCTCTTTAGACATGACTAAGCAACCTAGATACGGGAAAGATGATCAATTGGGAACGTTGAATCGATTAACAGAGGAAGTAGTCCTTGAAGCCGCGAAGGAGATCAAGACAGGGAAAAGGTATTCATCTAAATTCCCAATTCCAATTTCCCGGAACCATCCTCCAACGCCATCGATAAACATATTCCATCCTCCCGATCTCATATACGTTCAAACGTATCAATTTACTCTCTTTGATTTTTTTTCTTTTCTGAATCTGACTTTCTATTCTCGAACCTAGAGTATCCCTTAACTGGCCCCTTGATATTCAAGGTGACATCCCCTTCTTCGGCCGTCAAGCCTTCCATAAAAACGTCTATGCGAAACCACCCCGTTGTGTAAACGACGATGTATGGACTTTCAACACGCAAAGTAGTTCTCAATGTACGTATCCATTCCATCCAGTGACCCACCAAACTTACCGCCGTCATCAACATCATCAACACAGCTCCCCTACAAATACCCTTAACCCAATATAACCTACTCCCCTATCCACCTCACTCTTTCACCCCCTTCATCTACCCCCCTCTCATCCCTCTAACCCAACCCAGGGGACGGCCTCCGCCACTTCGCCTACCAAAAAGAACGAAAATTCTACAACAACATCACCATGGAAGACATCCACACCACCTCGCCACCCAGCACCGTCAACGGAATCCACGCCATGTCCGAACACGGCATCGTAGGTCGAGGAATCCTCCTAGACTACCATTCCTGGCGTTTAAAAAACCGTCCCGACGAACCCTACAACGCATTTTCCCAAACCTCCATCCCTTTATCAGACCTACAATCCGTTCTCCGCGACCAAGGAACTGAAATAAAATTCGGTGATATATTGATTATAAGATCAGGATACACAGCCCAGTTTAATCAGATCCCAAAAGAGGAATTAGCACCCCTGACGTCAGTACAACCGCCTTCTTTCTCAGGCGTCCAACAATCCGAAGCCATGCTCGCTTGGATTTGGGAGAATTTCTCTGCGGTCGCGGGCGATCAACCGAGTTTCGAGTGTTGGCCTTCGAAGGCAGAGTTTATGCTTCATGAGGTGCTTTTGGCTGGGTGGGGATGTCCGATTGGTGAGTTGTTTGATCTGGAGGAGTTGAGTAGGGAGTGTGAGAGGCAGGGAAGGTGGAGCTTCTTTTTGACGAGTGAGGTTGTTAATGTGCCCGGGGGTGTGGCGAGTCCGCCGAATGCTTTGGCAATATTTTAGGACAGGGAGGGAGGGGAGGGGAATTAGATATATGGATTAGTATATAGTTGGGTAGATATGTGATGAGACATTGGATAAAAATGTCGAATGATAGTTGTCTCCCCGCGTATAAGAAAATGTAACGACCATTCAAAGTTTTCAAGATGATGATTCACTATCTTTCCTATTTACTATACTTAGCCCATGCAATGAAGCATCTCACCAACAGATCTCTTTAAATGCTTATGCTTATATATAAATTACCTTTACGCCAACCCTTCCTTGCTACCCATCCAATACCACACTAAAACGTAAACGCCATCCCAAGGTGCCAAAAATGGATATCATGTCAGACTAACGAGCGTAAAAGCTCTGCTCCAAAAATGCGATACTATGCATAATCCTCTTCTCCCTCCACTTGCCAACCTCAATTTCCATCCTTACCTTGAAATTGAAACTGTAGCAACACCTTACATCTCCATCCTCTCTGTCACTCTAGCCCTCTCCGGAGAAGTCGAAGAAGTCAGATTTGGATTCACGCAAATTAGGCCGAACCAAGCCTTGGATGTACAAGTCTGGGTCGCAGTCGAAGACGAAGAGCTACTTGAAGTAGAAGTAGGATCATTGCACCCACCGAACCAACCGGGGTGCTTGCACGTGGTAGATGATGACGCCGTTGGTGTAGACGATGTGGTTGTGAAGGTAGGTGCCGGGGCAGGAGAAGCAGTTTGAGTTGTAGAAGTTGTGGTGGTAGTTGGATCCTTACAGCCGAACCATCCAGGGGTTTTACACGTAGAGGTTGACGTAGAGGTTGTGGTGGTCGTTGTTGGGCCCGAGGTTGTAGTTTCGTCCAGACAGCCCCACCAACCGGGGGTTTTGCAAGTCTCTGTTCGCGTGCGGGATGATGATGTGGTTGAAGGAGCACCAGTTCTTGTTGTAGTTGTTTCGGTGCCATTGCTTTCATAGAATTCCCAAGGGAAACAGTCTGTGCAGTCGACATATTGCTCACACTTCGGCGGCTCGTCGTATTTCTCGATGACATCCTTGATTACGCTGACGATTTTATGCGTACCGATTCCGACGCGCCATCCAAAGTCGTCGACTGTGTTGTATACACATTTATAGCCTGTATGGCACACGCTTTGCATAGCATATCCACCAAAAGTACAGGAAGAGCTAGCCTTGTTGCACTGACCCATATACACTGGGTCGGCGGTGTGGCCGAAGTGATAGCCTCCAGTGTATTTCCTCCGCTGGTGGAGAGATCCGATTTGGTGGCCTGGAGGTACAGGTAATCCGAGACGAGCGGCTGGCATGGCTTCTGGGACTGCTTCGAAGGTAACAGTAGGGAGCCCATACGTCAGGCCGAGGAAGCTACTGACTGCGCCTCCGAGCGAGTGACCTGCAACCCAAATATCCGCGTCGGGATACAACTCGGTGACATTCCGGTAGAGATCTATCGCAGCGTAGTAGTATCGGTTTTTGTCTCGCAATGCCTGGACCAAACACGTCGAATTGCAGGAATACGCGCTGGTTTGGCAATCACAGACCTGCCGCCAAAGGTATTGTCCTCCTTGTCCACAGCAACAACTGAAGAATAAGTTGTCGTTGATTTTGTCATTCGTTGTAGTCTCGGAGCCATCGAACACAGCAGGCGAGGTGCCTTTGAGACCGATCACGATCGTCTCGTTCTTGGTATCGGCGAAGATATGGCCTCGCAAACCGTCTGACTCCCATCCGAAGTCCTCAGTGTAATTGAAGCCGCCCTTGACATCCTCCCAATTCCCGGTGCCTGGCTCTAGGACGTACGCGTCGGAAGCAATTCGAGCAAAAGTCAATACCGATTCCTTATCCGATACGTTGGGGCCGGCGATCTCGTCGACTGTCCAGTGCTCAGCAGGTAGCTGCATTGCCTTTCCAAAATAACGGCCATGCTCCAAGATCTCATCAATATTCTCCGGGCTCCTATCCACCAGTCTGTCGATGTTGAGCGGTTCTGATTTAACGCGTAAGGGTGGCATGAGCTCTTGATCTGAGGAATGCTCGCTATCAGTCATCCAGAGGGGAGCAGCCTCTGGGACGTCCAACCGCCTATGCATCCGTGGATATTTATATGTCCCATGGTGATAGATATGTTTGAGCGAGAACTCCTTCGTCTCAGGCGCTGCTTGATTGGGTGGAGTTGGAGGGGGAGGAAGGATAGGTAGGTCTATGGGACCGGTAGCGGCCGCGGCAGTGGCAAGGAATGAAAGTAGGAGGCCTGCAGTGACTTTAGTAGCAGAGTTGCAGGATCGCTTTCGACGCATGCTGTAGTACTATGGAAGGAGATATGAAAGAGGACAGAGTGAGAGGAGAGTGTTGTTGTGGTTGAGGGTGGAGAGGCGGTGGAAGGGAGCATCCGTCGTGAAGTCTGGAGGTCGGTGATGACGCCGATACCTAGGTAGGGCACCGGGCCCAAGCGTCACGTGCACGCGACAGAGAGTGGTCCGGTGCACAGGTTCCTCGGCAGCCCAGTCGCAGCCTTGTCCGAGAGCTGTCTAGCGCGGCTAGTCAGGCTGCCAGTCTGTCATGGCCCGGGGGGTGGATTATTGACAAGTCGGGACTGACCATGTTGCTCACCAGCTGCAAATGGCACGGCGACATTCACTCTGTCTCGGACACTCTGGATCGCACTTCATAGGGCCCTTATATAGCAACTTTTTCCCACATGGAATAGAGAAACCCCTTCTGTATGACATGTCCCTCTTCAGTCTAGACCCACCGCACCGCATGACGTTTAGTGCTCGAGCTCCGCAACTGTTGTTAATGTCGTTTTAGACTACCGTTTGCCCACCTATCTCGACATATTCCCCCCCTTCATACCACTTAACCCACTCTACCCTTTCCCTCTATTCATTTGCTGTCATGTCCGATCGCCCAAAAGCCCTCCACACTTCTAAATCCTTCAGTCGGCTCGATGATCACCCAAAGAGCCCTATTTCCCGAAGCCGAGCGAGTACCATTCAAGGTTCCACCACTCCGAACCTCCTGTTCTCTCAAGATGCCTCCTTCTCCCCCGAAGGCGAAGAACACCAGGCCGGAGGTGATATATTCGCTACAAAGGAGATCGTAGAGTCCGGAGATGAAGGTGGCGAGCAACCTGATGCGTTTGAAGAACTTCCGATAGAAATACGGAGCTTGACGGAGAGGTAGGTGCCCTTGACAATGTTGATCATGGTAGCCTATGGTCTCTCCTCGAAAAAATATGATGAATTGACACTAGTAGATTCCTTGATTCATTGTCCGCGAAAGCTCATCCTAGCCCGCTTACCGTTGACGCCGTTTCCGAACTCTTCCAGGATTTCTACGTCCGAGCAGCCTCCCATATCAATACCCATATCGCTACCCTTTCTTCTCGTCTATCTCGCGAGAATTCACCCTCTGCGCCAAAGAAGGGCTCGTCTAGTACACCCAATAAAAATGGTGCGCGGAAAGACTCGAATAGTGGGGAAAGTGAGCAGCAAATGCTCACGGCCACTGAAATAACAGACAGGAAAAAGGCCCGTCGACTCTTAGAAGTCAAACGTACTTCATTGGAAGAGGCTGTAGAACGAGCCGTGTGTGAGAAAGTGTATGAGAAGATTTATAGGCACCGAAGCACGGACGACGAGGAACGAGATCAGAAACTACGATCTCGAACAGCCGCCTTGTCACTCATCGGCATCGGTCTTGAAGAGCTCTTGGTAAGCTCAGAAGATGCCAAGGAGAAGCTCAAGGAGAAATCCGCAGATAAAGAAGAAGACACTAAAGAGTGGCTGTCTAGTGCTAGAGAGGACATTCAAAAAATGAATGACGAACAATACCCTCTTGGCAAGCTACGCCACCTTACTGCAGCGCATAAAAGTATTGTGGAGGCACTTTCGAAAATCTTTCCGGCATCTTCTTCTGCAGATGAGATATTACCTACCTTGATATATACACTCATCACATCGCCACCTGAAAACATCAACGTCGTCAGCAATCTCTACTTTATTCAAAGATTTCGCGGCTCAAGTCGCATAGATGGAGAAGCAGCATACTGCCTCGTCAATCTAGAGGCAGCAATATCATTCTTGGAAACCGTCGATCTGTCGTCCCTCCGATCGGATGAAGCTCGGACAGGACCAGCCAGCGGCCAGCTAGGGACATCAAAGGGCGAGGTCACTCCTATGCAACTGGGTCTGGCTACAGCCCCAGACCTTGGTCAACTTAATGTCCCGTCCGATCCCAAGGCCCCGCCCTCACCAACAACCAAAGCTCAACGCCGCTTGAGTAATTTAATTCAAACTCAGACCAATCGTATCGAAGCTGCCAGTGATGCAGTTCGAGGAAAGGTACTTGATAGCGCAGATCAAGCTCTTGACAGCATAAATAATACGCTTGAAAATAGCTTCAAATTCTTGTTTGGACGACTAAAGGAGCAGCAACATGCAAACGTCCCGGGAAGCCCTCCACCTGTTCTACCGAAAACACTTGAAGATGCTCGTAAACTTGTTAGCACGCCTCCGCCGCATGACTATGAGCAGACAAGTACTAGTGCGACTAGCTCGGTGCTTGATCATGGTGACGATTCTGTAGATGAGAGAGCTTCGAAGCACGACCTCAATTCTAGAATGAGCGAGATTTTTGCTGGGAAAAAGGGCACAATTCGAGACCGCAGTGCTGATAGCGCGAGGAGTGGCGGTAGCGGTAGACGTGTTGCGTTCACTGAGAATAAGCCATTAACTCAGTCCAAGACTGAGCCTGTTCCAGCTCCAACACCCACTGGAAATACGGCGGTGGAATCAATGCGGAATCTAGGGAACACCCTGAATCCACTGAATCGCTTCAGTAGCATGACCATGCTTCCACGATTTGGCCGTACAGCATCGTCGTCAGCCAGTACGCCTTCAGCAACTCCGGACCCAGCAAAGCAACTATCTTCCTCTCCAAACAATACTGCACATACACCGCCTGCAGTACCTGATACATCTAAAGAGTCCAAAGCCGTTGCCGTTCTGGATACCCTCAAGAAAACACCACCACCCGTCAAGCGATTCGTAGAATTGAAGGATGCTAAAGACCTGAAACTAAGCGAAGTAGATGAATTACTCAAGGAATACCAGCGGTTGGCCGGAGCTCTTAAGCAAGCCATAAACACGGCCACTTAGAGAGTGAGGTGCTCACTTTGATGTTTGATGGTATTGAGGCGTTCGGGGATATAGGTTTGTAATGGAGGCTAAACTTGTGGCGTTGTTACATGGGTGGTCCTTGTTATCAAATGTTTGGGGAAATGTACAATTTGCATATAGAAGGCGCATCTACAGGGAATCAAGTTGAATGACTGAAGTTATATTGGTTGAAAGCCACCTTGATGCTAAATATTGACGCTCTCCCGCTTTGGGTTAGCTTCGTTTGCTTTATTGAGACCTCACCCATCTTTTCTATAGGCAGGTTTCTGCTCCATGTATCAGTTGCATGGGATAACTATAAGTCCGCATACCCCACACCTTCAGCTCTGCATTACGACGCGAATACGATGTTTTGCATGCCGCCGGCTGAACTACGAGCCGAGTCACCCCATGGGGATCATTAAATAGTGATGTTGACTCTAGAAAATACAGAGTTTCAAAATACATCATTTCCCATTGATCTACAACTTCTTATCGTCTACGTACTCATTCGCAACTTCCTTTTTGGCACCAAGCTTATCGACCACACTTCGCACTTTATTCTTATCGTATGAAATCATCAGCAAATCCTTCTCTCAACCCTCCATCATCCTTTTACTCTATTACTTACCTCCTAATATTACTTTGGGAAGATGGGGCCTACAGAATTCCTCTGCGACATCCGCTTTCACCGTACATTCATCCTCCTACCAAATCCCGTCAAGAAGAGAATGCGCCCGCTACGAATATCCTACGCAGATTTCGGAGATCCTGATAGCAACGCCGTTGTCCTCTTCTGTGGAGCTTTGATGGGCATGAGGTTGTGTTACTCGCAGCTTGATCAACTAGCCAAAGAGAACCGTGTCCGAATAATCCACCCTGATCGGCCGGGAATTGGTGGTAGCGATCCGGTCGAATTACATGAAAGGATACCAATCTGGTTAGGTTTGTAACATACCTTTTCTTGCCGTCTATCTATGATGTGATATGGATAGCCTATTACTGATCAACTGGACATTAGAAATGGTTCCAGCCCTCCTCTCCCACCTACAAATCACCCACATATCTCTCGCAAGCCACAGTGGCGGCTTAATCTACGCTCTCAACACCCTCCTCACATATTCTTCGCTCCTTCACCCCCAAACCCCCTATATCGCCTTCTTTGCCCCATGGGTCCACCACTCCCACACTGGTATCACCTCCCTCCAAGCAACTGAATTTCTCCCCGCACCCCTCGTCGGCAAATTCGCCACCCTGGCCCGCTTCGTAAACAATAACATCATGCCTGTTGCTGGCCTCAGCGGGACCTTCTTCGATAAACTGAAAGCTTCTGCCGCAAGTTCAATGCCTGTGCCGCCTGCCCCAGTAGCAGATGCTGAGCTCCCCTCACCTTTGACACCAAATGAATTTGACTACAAAGATCCGGCATTCATAACAGAGTTCCGGTCCCAAATCCTCACCTACCTCTTCGCAGAAAATATCGATGGTGTTGGTGCCGATGCGCAATTATTCCTTAAGAAGCCCTCTTGGATTCCCTGGTGTGAACCCCCTTCTCTATGGCTCGATACCGACTCCTTTGTTCGAATACTCCGTCTCCGACGCTCTGTAGACCCTGAGATACCGATTCTAAAGATTGATGCATTTCATGCTGAAGAAGATAATATGATTGGTGTGAAGGGACGAGAGTGGTTCGATGCATGCTGGGGTTCCAGATCACCCCCGAAGAAAACGAAAACACGCAGACAGAAAAGAAGTAGCGAAAATAGCGAGTCGAATGAGGAAGAACCCCCAAACTTAGAAGCATCGGCTAGAAAACCGGATAACATCTCATATACGTCTGAAATCATTGGTGGAACTGATCACAACTACCTCCTTGATCCTGAGTTCAGCGCTTCGCGGAAATGGTTGGAGAGGGTTAGGGATGCGTTTGTGGTAGTTTGATCCTCTCCATCCCTTTCCCTTTCCATTTTTCTATCTTTTTCCTTTCCTCCGTTTTAACCACTTCAATTCTTCGTTCTCATTTAAGCTCACGCCCCTCTTCAACCTCAGGAACCAGATCCAATACCCACCCCCTCAACCGCCGTCACTTCCTCCGAAAACGGCCAAGCTGCACGCCGGTCCTCAATCAGCCAGTTCAAAGACCGAGCGAGGAAGTTTGTACGAGCGTTAACTTGGAAAGGGGGGAAGGAGCGAGAGCGTGAACGCGAGAAGGAACGGGAGCAGGAACGGGGGCGTGAGCAAATCAGCAGTCTTCAGAGTATGGTAGACGAACAAGCGAACAGGCAAAGAGATCTAGATGTAGAGTTGCTAAGGGAGAGACTGAAGAGATATGAGACGAAGATAGAGAGGGAAGGGAGTTTGGATGAGGGAGATACGAAGAGTGTGAGTAGTTCTTTGGTTGCGATGTGGAGGGGGAAGAGTGGGAGGCGGGGGAGGGGTG